>JAOTQR010127859.1:0-22664 GCA_025774065.1 Solanum ossicruentum
ATACTCTCAAAAGATATTGTTACAAAGTTTGTGAAGTCAAGTGATCAGCTTGCAGATGTCTTCACCAAGTCCCTCACTGGTCCTCGTATTAATTATATCTGTAACAAGTTGGGTGCTTATGATTTGTATGCACCAGCTTGAGAGGGAGTGTTAGAATAGGAATAGGATTACATAGTTCTATTTAGAATTTGAATAGGAATAGTATGTTCTTTACTAGTTGGATTTGGATTAGGTTGTAGTGTCTATAAATAGGGTCTTTATGTAGTAATAAAAACACACATGTAAATATAACAATTCAATAATATTTTTCCCATATTTCTCACAACACATAAGTCATCACTAATCTGAAGTAGAGAGTGACAACTTCTCCAATGAACTCCACCAGCTCTACAAGCTTGTTTGGTTTCCCGTAGAAGAAATAGTCATTTCAGTGTAAACCGCTTGTATAATAATCAGTATAAAACACAACATTTAGTTTGTGGAACAAAATTTTGCATTCGTCGTAATACACTACAATTGTAAAACAGTGTTTAATTTTCACTATAAAATCACACAAGTAACACCTAAATAATATTTACAACATTCTATGCATTATTTGTTCAAGATAGAATGTGAACTAAGAGCCTATTTGGATTGGATTTTGGTTTATTTTTATCATTTTAGCCTAAATTCAAGTGCTTATAAAAACTTCCTAATTTACCCAAACACTATAAAGTGCTTAAAAGTTATTTTGACTTAAAAGCACTTAAAATAAGTCAATCCAAACATACTCTAAGAAAACTTATATTAGAAATAGCTAGATAAGAGCACCAAAAATGCTTTAGGACTTGTTAAAGTAAATAACAGAAATGTCAGATAAAAATCATGATAGTTTTATCTAAGAAGATTCCTTGTTTCTTTTGCTACAGATTCATTAGCAAAATCTCCATGGGATATTCATTGACCTAAGTGTCAAATAATATTCATTAGCAGGGTTTTCACATGATTGGTCAGCAAGGAAACCAAAAAAATTGTGGTTATAATTGGGATGTTCAGAGAAATGAAATGAAAAACCAGAAATCTTTCCACAAAAATGTATAGTTGCAAAATGCAATCACACATCTAAAGGCTGACAAAATATATTGAAAGATAGAACGTCAAATGAGATCCTTTCTTTCGAAATATATTGAAAATAGAAGGTCAAATGATATTTTCTTTAAGCCGAAATGTCCAAAAGAAAGGAAACAGCAAAAAATCCTCAAAGGATAGACAAAAAATTGCAGCAAATCCACTAAAATCAGAACTAATAGAAAAACAAAAACCCAAGAAGTGCAAAGGTTAGTTATGAACAATCATTCTCTGAAGCCCTCTCCCACAAAAAGACACACACATAAACTCAACAAAACTGATAGAGAACTGCAAAAGAAAAAAAAAGGTTAAATACAAAGCATGACAATGTAGCTCAAAAGTACCTTCAAAGGAAGATTAGTCATCGAGTCAAGCCAAGTAATTGTCCCTGCATAAAAATAAAAAGGGTATGGCATTTACTTATAGTCACCTCACAGTAATCGTTACATGATAAAAGATGGACAACAAAGGCAGACCGGTATTAGTAGGACGGATCAAAGCATAGGTGTTAAGTTCAATAGATAATCCATTAAAAAGGACTAATCTAAGTCTTCGAACTCTGCGTTTCTTAAACATGCGTTTTCTTAGCTGATCTTTCAGATCTTCAAACCTGAGATAGTAAACATAGGAAAGGAACACATGAAAACGGGAACCACGTTATCAATAAATTTAGGCTCTTAAAAACTGTTGCTCAGACTCTTCAAAAATGTCAACGGGTGTGTGTCGGATTCACTAAAAATAGTGCATTTCGGAGAATCTGACACGGGCGCCGCATTGAAAGTGAAGAATCCAAGCAACTTAGCTTAAAGAATAACAAATCCAACAGGCTCAAAGTGCATTCAACACCATAAGACCTAGTATGCTGGCATTTATCATCCAGTTATATTGATCATATGGAATAAAACCATAAAGTTTGGAAATGCAGAAATATAAGAATGCATAATTTAGTAACAGAGGCACAAGACACAAGATCAATCAGATTCCCAAATAAATACTCCCTCCGTCCCATTTTATGTGGCACTCTTTGCTTTGGCATGGTGTTCAAGAAAAAAAAAGGAGAACTTTTGAAACTTGTGGTTCAAAATCATTCTTAGATATCTGTGTGGTTGAAAATCATTTGATTAAGGGTAAAAGGAGAATTTTCAAGTTAAATTGTTTCAAGTTAGAGTAAGGTGACATTCATTCTTGGATGGACCAAAAAGGAAAAGTGTCACATAAAATGGGACAGAGGGAGTAAAGAATATGTACAAGTTTGAGCTGTTTAACAGTGTACAACGCACATACACCAGAACTTGAGTGTCTACACAAATTACATTCAACCCCGTTACCGGATCTGGTCATCTCACCTTCATTTTATTTGGTTTTCTACATTTGGGTATTCACGTCATCAATCAGGAAAAAAAATACTAAATTTGTGAACATTCATATCACTCTTTTGGACCCTCATTTCTCTAAAACTAAATTTATGAACATTCATATCACTCTTTTGGACCCTCATTTCTCTCTGAATGTGCAAAATGGATGCTATCTCCCTTCCGATTTCATCCACTAAAAAGAATTTCCTCCTTGTCCAAGACTATTATTAAAATAATTAAGTAAATTTTCCAGTCAACAAAACCTATTGAAAAATGGAACCCATCCTTCTTCGATGCATGCTCCCACACACTGTATAAATGCCTAGACATAAGGACAAATGTATCTTATGAAACAGATAGAAAACTCTGAATGTTAACAATGTAATAAACAAGAATCTGAATTTCAATCAGTACTTCAGTCCATGTAACTTTCAAGAAATGGAGACCATAGGTGCAAAGGTACATGCTTCGAGCATGAAACTTCCTAAGACCGCTATAAGAAGCTGTAGGAAAGAAAACTTAGGTAATTTGTTCTTCTTGAACATTAGATCAACAACTACGCCATAGCACCAAATGAGTTGGTTACAACTATATGAATCCAATAAAACTCATTTCATATTATCATCACATTAAATCTTCATGAACATTCGATAACTTAGAGACATATCTTCACAACAAATGACAACATCATCTTGATCAGTGAAAGAAAGCATGACCAAATGAAACAAGTTCTTCTATTTTTGGACTCCTTTCATGAAAAATTATTAAGCACAATAGTGTAAGTTGTGTCAATAAATACCAAGTTCTTCAGAGAGTTGTTTTACTTTTTAGATGGAGAGTCGTCATTTGACTAGTGCGAACATATGAGACAGCCATACATACACTGACCATATTAATAAACTTGAATAGCTCACAGCTATCCATGGGACATCGGCAAAGCGAAAGCTTTTGTAAAGTATACCTCTCTCCTACCAGAGCCTTGAACTGAGCAAGGTCATCACCCTCCAAACCAAGTAAATCCTGAAGCCGAAGATCTTGAATTAGATAACGACAACATGTAACGAAGGATGTCAAAAATAAATAATGGCCATACAGCATAGAATAGGGAAACATTGAACTCATCATCTGGCCGGCTTAGTGGAAGAAGCTCAATTGTGATACCAAGATCTTGAGCATCCTGCAACCATTAGCAATATGAGTAGAAAAGTAGTGTAATAACCATTGAAGAGATCACAAAACAATCTCAATTTTTGTTCACTCAGAGTAATCTTTACATAAATATGCTTTTTCCTTTGGGACTTGTTTTCGACTACTAGAATATTAATATATCAATATGTGGCACAGCTACCATACTTTGGCACGCTGCAGCGTTGTCCTCATCATATCCACTTTTATGACACCTTTGATATTGCCAAAAGGATCATCTTCATTTGTAAGCAAGAGAATGCGCTTATCAGCAGTTTTTGCAGATCTGGAAACGGTTTGAATGCTAGTTAAAAAGAGGGTGCACATCATTTCAGGGGAAAACAAAAAGGAAATCAGCAAATTTTACCCTTTACGGAGAAGGGCTTGTGCAACCCAAAGAGCATTGTAAAGAGAATTCTCACGAGAGCCAGGAACAATTCCATACTTACTTCCTATTTCTTTATCAAATCTTTCTGCAAATATAGAAACAGATAATTGCAGCACAAGTCAAGAAAACCAAAAATTATAAGTCACGGTGTGATTCCTTAAGTCCATTCATGGATGAGGCAAGACATTTAACTGTGTATAGAGGATGAAGATTTCTCAGTCCATTGGCATAGCAGAAAGTTCTCTGCATTACTATTAATTAAGTACGAAATAACATCATTTTAGAGTATTCCAGTTTGCTGGTCAAATATGGACTAGTAAAGCACTTCGTACAATGGTTGTGAAGAGACAGTGAAGTGACTGCATCTATAGATATTCAAGAGCCTATGTTCCTTTAGGCAGATCTGACAACAAGCCAGTATTCTCAAAAGTACAAGTATAGAAAAGCACAAAGGTATCCTAGGGTTTCAAGTACAAAAAGGGCAATTTAAGTAGTGGACTTTAACGAAGAAAGATTCTAAAGAAGCAAAAATTAAGAGTAATATACAGATATAAAGATAGAGGTCAATGGGTGATGACTGATGAAGTGCACAACTTTGTGCCTTCATGGATTTCCCCCAAGTCTGAGAGACAGCTCATATTTACAAGAAAAAAGAAAAGAAGACAAAAAATAATGATAGAACAACTTGGCATGAGTCACTTTGATTATGTGAGTTTTGACTGTAGGGATGCAACGTAAAATGAATCAATTTGAGGACTAACGTAGAATCTAGTCAAAACAGAGATAGGTGCATAAGTACACACCCACCAAAGACTAAATTAGAAACCAATATGATGATTTACCTTCTATTCGATCAAATTCTTTAATTAGCCTAGCTGTTGGTCTGTCCAGATCCTCTCTTTCTGGAACATTAAATACATAAACACCACTTAGGTCCTGCAAGTTCTTTTTTTCACGCTGAAATCACACAAAAGGGAGAACATAAGAAAGAAAAATCACCACTAAAAACAAACTCTCAAATTTGGTTTATCCTTATAAAAATTTAGAAATGCTTATAAGAAACAAAAACTGGAAACAAGTATTAAATAGGGGGAAAATAGCAAAACTAGTTTGCCTTGATAGAAGTGGTTATTCACCCACCTTGTCTGCTGCACAATATTAGAAGTTTAGAACTAGAGCACAGACATCTCACCTACCTAAATAATATTTGATAAAACCTATAGAGTACAAGGACGACTTGGATCCCACAAGTAAATGAAAATCTAAGTCCACAATTTTTTAGGATGAAGGAATATATAAATCCACGCAGAATTCTCAAGTTACAACCAAGGTGGAAAAGAAGGTCCGGGAAAGGTTAGTTCAGGATCCAGCTCTTTTCTTTTCTTCCTTCCAATTTTTGGGTGGCTGGGTTGTGGGGGAGGGCGGAATAAGTAGGACCGTGCCAATGTTAGGTAGCATGAGATTTTAGCATAACTAACATAAATTCTGAAATCATTGTAGATAGAAAAAAAGCAGCAATTAAGGATATTATAGCAAAGGAGTTGTCACAGGCACAGCTTCAGATGTACAGTTTACATAGAACAGGGCTTACAGTGTTAAATAAGCATATAGAAACTTCATCA
This sequence comes from Solanum ossicruentum, assembly GCA_025774065.1. Classification (NCBI taxonomy): domain Eukaryota; kingdom Viridiplantae; phylum Streptophyta; class Magnoliopsida; order Solanales; family Solanaceae; genus Solanum; species Solanum ossicruentum. The sequence goes on from JAOTQR010127859.1 coordinate 5,658, forward strand.
TAAGATCTATTAATAATCTGAGTTCTGAGAGATTGTGCAATGGAATTGATAGCCACTTGAAAATGAGTAGCAGTCTTTTCATCATCCTGCAAAAACGAAAAAGGAGTGGGATTCCACATTTACAATCAAAAGGTGAAAATGCTAAAGAAAATTGAGAAGACGCTTTTAAGAAAAATATGCCTCCTGGGATCCCCTTAAATTTTTAAATGAAAATAACACAGATGAAAGGCCAAATATTGGTTTGCAACCTGCCTTTAGCCCAATTAAGCCTTTCATTCTTCCGGGCTCCAGCCACAAGTTCAAAGCACCCCAAGAAACCAGGAATGTCACATCAACCACATTAACAATTGTGCCTTGCAAGAAATGCCTTTCTATACGATTATAAATTGGTTTCCATAAGACTTCTACAGTAAAAGCTCCATCTTTATTAGCTTAACTTATCATCAAATCTCTCCATTTATCTCTAATAAATGAACTAGTTTCTTAACCATATGGTTTAAAATTGCACATTTCCATTTTACGAAAAGCAATAGAAGTCCAATCTCAAGGAGATGTCCGTTTCCAGAAAAAACAATTCCTAAAAACTGAGCAAAGTATTCCTCCTGAGATTCCCTTACAACTCTAGAGTAAAAGAAAAGAGTTCCCAAATATTGATTTGAACCCTCCATTACTCCAAATATTGACTTTGAATTATACCAACAATTGTGCTTTGGAAATGTAATGACATGGAACCTAGGTGCTCAAGAAGGGTAACTCTAGAGGGAAGGCTTGCTCAAATCCATATAAGAAGACTGCTAGTCCATAATCCATTACCGAACAAATGTGAGAATCTAACCCACTCTAACCAACCACTCCCTTTATGCACAAGTCCTACTAGCGCATGGACCGAGAGCCCAAACACAGATGGCACCTTGAAACTCAACATGGATGGCACCTTGAAACTCCACTCAATCAAATTATAAACTAATATCAAAGAATCTTAAAGTGAAAGGACAACTTTATCAGTTTAAAGTGAAGTGGAGTAACTGCAAATGTCCAAAATCAATCAAAAAGACTTCAAAAAAAAGGGGAGAAAAGCAGCTAGAATAAAGAACTAACCGTGGGGCAAGTAGTGGAAAACATTTTAGGTGAAGCATCCACAAGATACACCAACAACTCCTTACTAGCATCTCTTTCCTGCATGGTTAGTTTTTATTTTGATTGCCCATTTCAAATATAAAAACATCAAATAGCTGAATACTCAATCTTAAACCAAACGAGCAAGTAAAAAATCATACATAACTCCTCATAGGAATCTCTTTCATGCATATTTAGTTTGATTTTAATTGTCATTTGAGATTTTTAAAAATACTAAATAGTATTTGTACGTCTAATTGTCAATCTTAGTAAAATTTTAGTAGCTCGGTTGGTTCACTACTTCAATTCCCCACATTATAATCTCCTTCATCATTTCCCATTCCCCTAACCGTAATCTTAGAGGAAAAAAAACTAACCTTGAAAAATTCACTTTCAGGGTCATCTTCATCGTCACGAAAGACTTCATCTGGGTCGAGGTCCATTGAAATATCGAAATAATTTCAAAGATTTCTACTTTTTCGGAACAATAAAGTGAAGCAAGTGAAGAAAAGAAGAAGCTTTTTAGGTTTTAAAATGTGACTTTTTCTGAATACAAGCTTGTAGGAGAAGGTGACCAAAGGTTTTGGCCCTCCCGCCTTATTTTCAAAAGGGTAATTTCGTAATTATATTTCATTTTTTCTAGGTGGCCACTGCAATTTTATAATGTGGTACTTTGTTCTTGCAAGTTTGTACTTTTAGGAGTTACACTCTGGAAATGTACAAAGCTTTTAAGAGATAAAAAAGGATAAATCCTCATATTATTAGCTTTTTTACTAACCGGGTTTGGTACATACTTTAACACACGAATGATAAAAACCGAGAAAGTATGTATTGCAAGTGATTTTACCGCTTGGATGATTGTTTGTCCTGGTTACAATGGATGATATGATTTACTATTATTAAATTATAATTTTATTATTTAATTTGAACTCTATAGTAACTAATAAAATTATAAAAATATCTTTAATTATTATAAATATAAAAAAAATTCTTTAAAAAAATAAATACCACATATTCACATATATCAATTTGGAGAAAAAAAAAACAAGAACGGTTAAAAGTCAAAACACCAGTGTCAAAAAGTAGATTGTAGCCTGGGAGAGAGACTAGAGGCGAAAGAGAAACTTTGCATAGATTAGTTTGGATCCTCGTAGTAGGAGAGACTGCATTATACATAGTAAATTAACTTAGTTTTCTGAAAGGAAAACGCCCAACTTTGTCCATGACACTCAAATTTAATAAACTACATCTTCCATATTACACCGTTGCTCGAACGGGAGCATGGCACATTCAAAGAACCTTTAACAAAAAAGAACGAATAGAATTATGATAGTCGACAAGAATACACAAAGAAATAAGAAATGTTTTACAATCAGCAGCGACGCTAATTGTGTGACCACTTGCAATGCGAAACACCTTTCGACCCAAAAATAAACCAATGATGTAAAGATAGAGAACATAAACTACAACCGGGACTTACAAAACTTTTAGGGCATTAACCCAAATTCAGACAGAACATGCATCATCCGGTACCCAAATAAATATAGTACACGATAAATGCTGTGTGCATTTATGACCATCCCTTAACCCCCACACCCTCCTAAACCAAATAGAAAGGCCACCAATGAATAATCCTAACGTTTTCATCTGTATAAAAATGTACTACTACAAGACACTCGGGAAAAAGACGATGACATCCAGCAAAGAGGCATCTTCTGACATAGAATAGCCCACTTCACAGCGACTCATCAAAACCACACGGCAAAAGAAAAAGCAGGCCTACTTCCAACTTCATCTTCTGCCCCTCAGTAACCAAGCTACATATTTGGGATGTACTCATCAAGACTCCCAGATTTCCAGAACCAGCGGACCCCTCAAAACCTTTAAACTTAGCAACTTAATTCTTTCTCAAACCATATTATTGAATGAAAGGGATACCCGAAGAACTCGGAGCAAATTGAGTTTTGGCCAAAAGCAAATGATTTGACCAAAATCATGAAGCAACTGCTGCTGACGCCTTCTCCATTTTTTCTTTCTCTATCTCCACTCTTCTCTGATCAGCATGCTGAGCAACACCATTAGCCAATGCTTGATAACGGAAGTCCAAAGTATGGGTAAGGCTCTGGAACCTTGATGGATCAGATGCTTGCATAGCTAGATCCAACAGTCCAATGATAGAAGGGAAGAAATAAGTGAGCCAACCGCCCAACACCAAGCGGCAAAAAAAAAACTGAAAACAAAATATGCAGCAGCATCATACCTTTGATAGTTTCCACAAAGAAAATAAAGGGGTCCACCTCATCAAGAGGTGATTGCATCTCTTCATCGTCATCGCTAAAATCGTCATCGGAGGAGTCGTCATCGTCATCCTCATCATGAGAACGGAAAGCCTTTGCCTACAAAAGCAGAACAAGATGTCAAAGTTTTAAGAGATGCTAATTCTAATGGTGACGTTCTTTATCTTGAAGTAGAAGCATCCAGGCCTCAATCTGTAATAAATTCTCCTACAAGAAGCCATCACAGATGTAATCTACAGAAGGTATTTCAAATTCCTTCATGTTCTGAGGCACAAAAAATTTCACTACAAAACTCGTCATTGAGTACATAACCAACATAATTGTTGATATATCATTATCATTCTAAAAGAAACCGTTTGTTCTCCTGTTCAGCCTCATTCAAATAAAAAACTTTGTGCCTCCTCTGCAATACGTTGCTGAGCTATTGTCATATAAATGATAGAAACCAGATCTTTCTCAAGCTGCTGATTCAAAAGTACAAATACAAATGCCTTCCGAAACCTGTGCAGATAGGAAGGGTGGTATGTATGCAAACCTCACCCCAACCCTGTGCAGATAGGTTGTCTTCTAACTCCTCATTCAGGTTAAAACAAAGCAGAAAGTAATAGATGACTCTACTCAACCAAAAAATATACACACCAAATGGAGCATCAGCAGTACAGACTCCAATAGTACAAGTACAATTAATCAATCACCTGTGCAGCCAATTTTTGAAGCCTAGTACTGTCAGCTTCATCCCCTTCCTCAGCATCATCCCCCATTTCTCTGTCAGACCCATCATCTTCATCATCTTCCTCATCAGTTTGCAATCCATTCATATCGTCATCGTCTTCAGCCTCATCCTCCTTGGCAGCTTCTAAACACGACCACAAAATATTAGATGATTATATATGGTATAGTAATGCATCACAAATTGAGGAACATGCAAAAATAAGTTTAACCTGCTATTTGATCTTTGTATGCAACAAGCAGATCTAAAGTTGCTTTGAAAACACGTTCTAAAGCTTCCGCAGGCAATTGATTGACAGGAAGTGGGAGCAAAGATGTTAAGCCCAAGCAGCAAACCTTTTTGTCATGTTCCCTGCAAAACAATATGAAGGAACATAACATTAGTGGGCCTGTTGGTTTCAACTTCGCCTTTCACCTGGAAACAGAGAGAGTAACAGGCCTTTACCTTTTAAAGTTAACCCGTGCTCCGCTCTTTTTTGTTTGTCCCAACATCTGAAACCAGAGATTAAACACCTCTGTAGCAATGCCAAGCTTTTGAAGGATGTTCAATGTCAGGGGCGCATTGTAGTAAAGAGCATCAGCTATCTGCCAAAAGGAAAATGATCAAACAATAGAAACATCAGCAACCTGTGAAACAAAATCTAAAAAGAACAATAAACTATCAGCAATCTGAAGACATACTCAAAGCACTTCGAAACATCAGCAATTTATCATATGCAAGGGCTCTTGAAGTTTCTTCACTCAGCAGATAAAACCCATATTAAATTTAAATTCCTGGCTGCTATATTGCATTTGGACATAAACAAGAAAAAAAGAAGAATTGAATTCTTCTCTACACTGGTATACACCACCTCCGATAATTAAAAAAAACAAGAAAAAAAGAAGAATTGAATTCTTCTCTACACTGGTATACACCACCTCCTATAATAAAAACAGAAGTTATTCCGTGCACTAAGCTTTTGCAGACTCCTATCTAAAGAGAACGAAATCCTTTAGTTCACATCTTTACTCAGTTATGTTAATGTAATATGTGCAACCTGATATGTAAACTTCAAACAAGTTAGTGCAGCCTAATCTGAAAACTTTTCCTGTGCTTCTCTACATCGATTTTGTAATCCATCCAAGCCCACAGCACAATGGACCATAAATTAAAATGGGAAAACCAAGATTGAGTTAAGTAGATTGCTACCTGTGAACAGTAAAAACTACCTCATAATAAAATTGGAAAAAACAAATGATTGTTTACAGAAGTAAATACGCATGTTAATCAACTGAATATTTTCAATCATAATCTGGTATGACCAAAAAACATCTCTCCTGGAAAATATTTTTCAAGGTAAACATTTTCCACCAAACAGGTGATTTAACAACTATCGAACTCTTAACTTCATATCACTACTACTCCAACTAGCACTTGGATGTCACTATAAATTTTTACAACTCAAAATTTCATAAAAAATAACGGTTTAATAAGATTTATTCATTTCTAATAAATGTTTTTCCACTGTTTCCACACTTCCAACTAAACACCACAAAATATACCCCCCCAAAATATTTTCCAGAGATAAAGTCAATTCTCTCAAGTACATTTTTTTCATCACACAGATGAGAATTATTGATGCTTCCACAAACTAGGCTAAACTATCCTGTCTCTGTATTCCATAATAAACTTATGCAAGTAAATTTACTTTGATGCAGAGCACTCTACTTTTAGAGAACCACAATATTTGTTGCGGAAAAGGAATTGTGTATTGCAATAAAATGGTCCCACAATGCACTGGCATTGGTATATAGGATTCATGTGATCAACCGAAATGCAATTGAGGATCAATATTATCTAAATATATTTTTCATAACAAATGAAGAATGTGCAAGTTGGTGCGGCAAAGAGAACATCCATCAGCCATATGTCAAATGAAAATGACAGAATATATTTTTTATAGATCATATGGTCAGCCAAACAGAAATAAAGGACACATAGGGGAGTGGCTGAAGCAAGATAACTAGCACTCTTCCTATGTTACGGTTCCTGGAAGCATCCATTTACCGCATACCAACCAGAGTACACAGGTTATAGAGAAACATACGCAAAACTAAGTTTGAACATGAAGTAAATTACCACTTGGATCAAGAGGCTCTTCAAATATGATTTTTCAGCTCGACGGAGACGTTCAATTGTCACTCTAATATATGGCTCAACCCAGTGATCCACTTGTCCCTTGCAATGCTCAAATAAAACTTGAATAAGCTTCGGTGCGGGCTCAATGTCACCATCCTCCAAATTTTTGTCTCCCATAACCTGACAAGGAATGTCAAGTATTCCACATTTTAATCTCAATGTCACCATCCTCCAAATTTTTATCTCCCATAACCTGGCAATATTTGACTTACAGATGATATCATATTCCAAAGGCTTTGTTGGTAGTCTGGATCCTTGCAAGTGAGGAAATGAGCAGTACTCCTGGATATATAGTTGTCTAAAGGAACCAGTATATCTGGAAAACAGAAATCCAAACCAACAAAAACGGCAAGCATATCAGGTAATATGCAGAATTATAATTTTATTTCCATAGAAATGAAAAAACATATACTATCCACATATATTTTATTCTGCAGCACCTAGCATCTCTTTCACAGAAGAACGCATCATATCTCACTACAGCCACAAGCATTTTATTATAAGCAATATAACAGCATCACAAAATCAATTCACCAAACATGGCCAATCTTTAGAAGGATGAAATGAAATCCAACCATCTAGACTGATTTGCAACTTATTCTTTACCATCAGCACCCTCCCAAGAAGATGAACGAGAGGAAAGTAAAGAAAATGGAAAAACATAGCTAGGAATAAGATTAGTTCAACATACAAGAAGAAAATACTGTTTTGCTCATGAAACTCGTGTCCACCAATCTCTCCCCGAACACAATGAAAATCTTTTACTCCTTACATCTAAATGATCTAGCTAAACACATGAAACTTAGTTGAGCATATCAAGAGTTCTTAGGTAATTACTGAACCTCCAGAAAGTCACACAGCAAATGTGTTTATTAAACACGAAGGCATTAGAAGCAACTAAAAACCAACAACCAACCCCATTCGAAAAAAGAACATTTTCCCGACCGTAACATTAAAATGTCTACACATACTTGGAAAGAAGTCAATAGCCCAGTCTGCTAGTGCCTCCATCATCAATGGCCAAAGACTCCACATTTCCATGGATATTGTTGGCGAGAAAAATGTCATATATGAAACTATCTCCAAAACCTCTTCAAAGACCTCTGCAGGAAGATCAATTGGTTAGAAGAGACACATCGTTTCCAAAGAAATACGCAACACATCCAGCAAGCTTAATCAGGATCATAGTTCAACTAATACAAGTTGCAGACATATAAACCATGCTGACTTTGAGCAAGGCTCGGTCTCCACAAGATTGCATTAATCGTGTTTCTCGAATAATTCAATGTACACATGTGGAAAGAAGAAATGATAAATTGCTCCTGTCCAAATAGATACACTATGAAAGAAGCTAGCTAATATTTTATGATAACCACAAGAAGTTCACCTATCATATTTCAATTTAAAATGATCCATCCAATCTTTCTGCAGCTTAACACTTCAAAATGTTTCAAGGCAAACTACATGAAAAGAAACCCCTTTTTTTCTCCTTTGTTGTGCAGAAGAGGAAAGAACTTGAAAAATCAAATAGACAACACTGCTCTCATAATTAAAAACAACAGAAACGCATATGGCATGCAATCATGCTTCGAACACATTTCTTTTGAGCCGGGGATCTAACAAAAACGACCTCTCTACCCCACAAAGGTAGGGGTAAGGTATGTGCACATTCTACGGTTCCTAAACCCCAGGACTACACAGTGGGTGTGACTGTAGAAATGCACATGACAACTCCATTGACTCTTAGTCTTCGTCAAACAAAGAAAAAAGGAACTCCTTAAACTTTCTCCTCTTTCCACTTGCCTATATAACATTACATTACGATTGTTTCCATGAAAAAGCATGAAATTCGGATGATGAGGATTGGATGATGCAACAATGTGTTTCAAGACAGATGAACAATGTTAAAGTGTAGCTCAATCTGATATTACACAGGTTGAGAAACCAACTAAATTATTTTCCTACTAACAAAAAAGTAACAAGCTAACAGAAAAATAAAGCAACTTTTATTGGATCGGTGAAGAATAAAACACCTACTCTAAATAAATATCTTTTTCCAATAAAGAAAAGCACCTTGTCCATCTGTAGTCAACATCCTACGCATTATTGGCAGGAGGATTGGCTCAATATGGATGAAAAGGTGTGGAAGTCGGCTCACTGACTCAAGTATTGTGCTTATGGCCCGTAAACAGCCAACCGCAGCAAGAGCTCCAGGATCATCCGCTTCTTCCTCCGCCTCAGCGGAGTTCATGCATTTCCAAAATGCAGCAGCCTAAAAAGCAACTCATTAGATTTTGGTGGCGCAGATATTCTTTGCATTCAAATGCGCTCTAATAACAAATATTCTCACCAAATTCTGGCATAACCCAAGAGCATAAGGAGCCATCTCCTCACCAAACTTGTCCACGATAGTCTCAAGTGTAAACACGAGATCTTCATTCTCGACTTCATTCATAAGTTTGAAAAATTCTGAACATAATTGATATGAAAAAGGATTAGTATACAAAATAACATAATCAGTTGACGCTGATAGCAATACAAAAACACAAAGGATCTTGCAAGTACCATCAAGTAATTGGGGAAGAATTGGTCGGACTTCATCCAAATCTGCACAAACAAACAGATGAGAAGTGTAAGCAGGATTAACCTATATGAAGATACAAAAAGTTCAAGTACATGTTCACCTTTGCAGGCTTCAATAAATGAGCGTAATGCAAAAACAGAATCAACACGAACAGGTAGGTCAGGATCACGCATTCCAGTCACGACACTGTGTAATGCCTTGCGGAAGTTGTTTGGATCTGCAAAGTTAATATGGGCATACTGTCCTGCAACCCATGCTGCCTGTTATGATAGAAAGATAAAACAGTGACAATGATGAGGATGAGGATGTATCAGATTAATTTTGAAGATCAGAAATTATGATTAACAGAAAAAAGCAAAGAGCACCAACAAATAGCTCTATATGCTCCACCATTTTAGATAATGGAAAACATTGTTCATTGCACCAATAGCTATCATAAAACCAACAGGAGTAAAGAAGAAAAACCAACAGAGTAAAGGGAAGGGATGCAGTGTTTAAAGGTTATGTGAAGACTTGGTAAAGATTTAAGAAAAAGAAGAAAACCTCCAGTCGCACATGAAAGACAAACTTATTTCCAGAAAAGAGGAATGAGTAACCAGCAATCTTCCTCCATTTATTGGTAAAAGATTAGTGAGAAAACAAACAGCCTTTGGGGTATTTAGACTGGATTGACAAATCTATAAGAGTTCAATGAGCCAAAAAGCTTTCGGAAATAGCAATTTCAAATTAAAGGTACAGAGTGTTAATTTGCAGCTACTGCACACATATATTGTAAAATATCACATAATAGAACTAAAATTCTTCTGATAAAAGCACTGTGACATTACTCAAAAAAACATCTTCTTCCAATAAGTGCGATGAAAGGTGCAAAAAAAGTATATCACACATTTTAACATTTGCCTTGTTACTAATACTCTAAAAGATAACCCAAAGGAAACCACTAGACAGAATAAACTATTGTCTTTAAGAAAGCATAAATTAACAAAGATGAATAACAGTTCAACACGTCCCACGCACCTTTGCTCGAAGATGACCCACAGGACTGCTAAATTCAGGAAAAACATGTTGTACAAGCATACGTTCAAGCTCTGATTTGTATGGCTCAGTTTGTTTCAATTTATCACAAAGAGCTCCAATTGCAAGAAGAGCACCATCCTTCTGCCTATAGGGCTTGTATTCTGGAGGTGCCTCCTCATATCTAAGAAAATAAAATACAAAATGTGAATACAAACACAACAATTTTGTTATCATCAAATGTGCTTTAACATGTGTTACCATGTGAAGTAACATTGAAAGATACCTCTTAAAAATCTCTACAACGAAGAGTATAAACTTTTGAAGGTTCTCTTTACCACGCTTTCTGACTAACTCACTCACAAAATCCATTGCAGCAGTTCTGGGACTATATAAGTCCTCAATTATATCTGCAAAATTATAATATGTCAATCTTGAGCTCAGCTAGTAAAGGGACAGCAATATATATACAATGACATATCAGCAGTTACCATAACCCTTCCTCACATATTCATGAGGATCCTCCTCCCAAAGCTTTTGATCATTATCACTGAAGCACATAAGCGGAAAGATGATCTCGAAAAGAACAATATCAAGTCTGGGTTGCAACAAGCTGTACATGTTGCTCTTTGAGATACTGCATAGTAAAGAGTAATTAAGTATCCAGAAAAATGAAGAAATAGTAGATTGAATTTCAGTTAACAAACTGCCAATCTAGAAACTTGGAGAAGAAAATAATATCCAGCCCATGGTTGCTGATATAGACAAAATAGAGAGGCAGAAAAAGCAAAGTAACATGTATAGCAGTCAATTAATTAGCAGCTGAAATCAAAACCAGGATCTAGTATCACTTAGTACATGCTTATTAGAAACATATCGACAGAAACAACCTATGGAAACAAAGCAAAGTAGCAGAGGAAGTAAAGCAACTAGAGGGCCTGCAGACAAGATTATCACTATCTAAAAGGTAAGGCCTTCAGTCCAGTCATTTTTCTCCACAGAGGCCAAGATTGATGTGCCATTCTATTAGAAAGATGAGAAATCTAAGAATTGATACGTTCTCAGCAAGAACTCACTCTTATGCTATTAATCCGCAGTACCATGCAAAAGCCTACTACCAATTCATGGGTATTTCAAAAACCAAAAATGAGTGCACAGAAGTCCTTTATAATGTTTTATCCATTTCAACAGCATTCTCACTGACCAAGGACTCACTCTCTAATCACCACTAGAAGATCTAAAGAAAAGTCTTCTCAATTACAAATGAGCAGCACTTTATCACAGTACCTTACGTTTATCTCATTAAATCAATAGTAGAGCAACCAACCTTTAATCCATTAAATCAAACTGCAGTATTCTAAAGATACTGATACAACTCCCAACTTAATATCCATGAAGTCTTTCAACTTACTAAAACCCAAGTGCTTTACCTCCTATGTACAGGCAGATTCGCAAATGAGATAACTCAGTAAGTAGTTGCAGATGGTATATGTGACTAATTTTCAGAGTAAGTAAACAAAGTTGTTGCACAAACCTATTGCTTAGGTATTGCAAAATGAGGTTGATCACCCTATCTGGCAAGTAACCACCAGAACGGATAACATTCAACAGATTAAGGTGGCATTCCAAGATTTTCCCAGCATAACCCTTCTGAAACATTTGAGCAAAAGCCTTGTTATCTGGATTTTGAAGTTTTAAATCTCCAAACCTGAAAAAAAAACACAGAAGTACTAAGAGAGGAATAAAAGATAAAAATAAAAGTGAGATGAATACTAGAAGCAAGCCATAATTGGTCAGAACCAAATAACATAAGGGCATCAATATACCGGGTGTAAAGTCGATTTAATATATGGACTGTCCACTTTTTCACCTTCCACCATCCCCATGATTTCCTCAACTCAGGATCAGCTGGTTGGCCTTCCACAGGTACCGGCCTCTCCAACATATTCAAGAAAAGAACCATCCAGGCATTGAACACATTTGGATCAAATAACTGCTTCGGAATCTCCAACTGGAAAATAGTTTGACACGGAAAAGGTAGAGTTGCATACAATTCAGCTACATTATCAACTTTTTTTTAACAAGGATCTATATTATAAGAACTGAAACTGAAGAGAAGGGGGGAATAGCTTTTATATCCAGTTCAATTCTATTATTTATTTGCCACATCAAGAATATCTGAAAATACTAACAGAAGATGAAAAGGCAAACAAGCAGAAACTCACTACAGACACCACAAACTTCTCTAAAGGGTTTAGCTAAATGAGTAAAAGAACAACCCTCATCCAGACAAATAGGCTTATAAGGAAAATAAAATAAAACATTCCAAGAAGACGTACATAAATGGATGACCAGAATATTTTGCAAATGAGCTTGATCAAGTCTGCTACTTCAATTGACGGATTTGTTATCTGAACAAGCCTGTTGAATATGTTGAGAAGATGCGGAAAAGTTTCCTCAACAATGTGATAAACAGGGGTTCTCTCCTCATCTGATTTGAATCTGATAAATAGAAAAAAAGTGTGCATACACAGAAGAAGTTAGAATGGAGTTTCACCATTCCAATTGATCTAAAGCAAAGAATGAAGACTCATAGTAACAAAACCACTCAAAAAGCATATTTTCATCTCTAAACAGATGGAAGGATATCACTGCACTTCACTACTATTCATCCAATCAGTGAGAACTCAGAGAAACTATATAATACTTTTTTGTTGACAAAGGTAACAATATAAAACATATTTTTATGACCCAGAAGTCCTTGAAGGTCAGTGGTACACGCTTAGGAACTCGGGGGTAATGAGCCCATCCCTCTACTTTTTTCCACTTTAACACAATGCTTTTGTATGCAGCAGTGTCAGATCCATAATGAGTGGCTTCGGCACACAGGACAAGTTACGATCATACCATTAAACCAAAGCCGGGGGGTAGAGACACAGTACAAATACATACATACATAACACATACGATTTATATAATGTGCCTGCAAAAAATGAGTTGATTACACTGTAATTAAAATATTTTTGAAATCAAACCAGTAACAGTAGGTAAGAATGACATAGCACCCTTCCCCTGGCAGAATGAAAAGGGGAAAATGGATGTTGGATAAGCTCTCAATCTCTCACACAGTGTTTTGATTTCGTTTAGAGTTTTAACGGATTGAGCAATGTGAACCATACACACTCACTATACTCGAAACTTAAAGGCATCATCTCTTATTAAGTCAGTCAGCGGCATCAACTATTAACGTTTTAACGAGAGCGCAGGTTAATTATCATGGTCTGCTATAAGAGGAAAGAGCAGTTATTTTGATGCATGTTATGTTTTTTATTGGGAGTGAGCAGATGCATTAACATGCATAAAAAAACATATATACATTATATCCATTTGGTGTTTATAGCAGACATTATTCCATGAACACCTGAAGTACAAACTCAAGAGTTCAAGTAAATGAAAGCAATTTCTCTAGCACAAATTCACTGGTCATGAATCAACAGAGGAACGTAAAGCGCAGCACATAGAAACAATTTCTAAAGTAGCCAAAAAAAATGGAGATTGTCAAGAAGAGCAACATTCTAACTCAACAACTTACTCATATTTCCTAGAGAGAATTCTAAGAACAAACAAAGCACCATAAACTTGCTGATCCTGCAGATTATGCTTTACCCAGGGCAGAAGAGTTGGCCACTGCTCTGGGTAGTCCGCATGTATCATTGTCTTAATGCATTCCCCCAACTGTACCCTGTTCACAAACTTGTGTCTTAGAAGAGTCTGATGTTAAGAAAAGTAAAAGGAAATGAGTATCAACATTTTTTTTATCAAATCGGATTTCCATAGGAAACACACTACAACTTGTTCAGATGATGAACCATACCTCAACAATGAAGGAACTTGAGCAATAAATATGAGAATATTTTGCCTCACCAATTCCTTGTCATCTGGCATAATTTTTGATTGCTCGGCTACATCAACACCAATTTCTCCGTAAATACCAAATTTAGACAATCATTAATGAAAATATCATGACATGTATTTTGCCAATTTAATTCCTTACAAAAAACAATCTAATATTTCCTCTTTTTCTTGTTTGTGTATATAATAAGGTCATTACCAGGATCATGAGGGCACCAGTTCTTTGCAACGAAGTTCTTAAAATGAATACTAGCCACCTGTCGGACTGCCATGTCACAAGACCCATCTACTATGATTTGCAGCAGTCTCACAAGATGTTGGGGAGTATGCTGAAACTGCAAACATAGGTGCATTCAGGATGTACAGAATTAAAAAGAATCCAATATCCACTAATTTATTCCCCATATTCAAGTGCTGGACATCCTATAATGTTAACTTGTGAGCTTGTAATCCATAAGGACGACTATGATTCAAATTCAACATTCATAAATAGCAAAAATAAGCATCACAATTTTAAAACAAACACGCAGAATTAAAAGTCAGATCCTATACATACACATTGAGTACAAAACGAAGTAAAACAATTCCCTATCAGCATAATTAAGAAACTCAGCTTATTTTTTATGGAGAATCCAAGTATATTTCTTTGTTAAATATCAAACATAAGGAGAACACCTGCGCCAAAAGTAACAAATCCAACTTAAAACAGGCAATATGAATAGCAATCATTAAATAGTCCAATAAACTTGCACCTGCAACATCACAAACCTAATACAATTAAAACTCAATCCTACAATTTTCCGAACGCCCCAAGTCCATAATTCAAGACTAAAACTAACAAAAATATTAATTATACCAGAACTCTCTTATCACTATTTTTATGCAAATCAAACAACCACGTAGATAATCACAATTCATTCATAACAACAAACAACAACAACATACCCAGTATAATCCCACAAGTGGGGTCTGGGGACATTCATAACAACAAATCCGATCAAATTGAGTTTTTTCTCTCAAGCAACTTGAAACAAGAATTCAATACTAATACTTCTACAAATAAACAAATTAAACCTGATTGAGACTGTTTTCAACAGCTTCATATTCATCCAGATATTCAGGACTAAAACTACCAAAAATATTAATGGTACCATGACTCTCTGATCAGTATATTTGATGACAATTAAATAACCTCATAGATTTAATCATAAGTCAATCATAGCAACATATCTGATTAAATTGAGGTTATTCGTCAAACGACCTGAAAAAACTAATAGTTTTGACTGTTTTCAGCAGCTTTACAATCATCCAGCTATTCAGGTCTACTAAAACTACCAAAATATTAACTATACCATAACTCTCTGATAAACATATTTGATTCAAATCAACTAACCACATAGACTTAATCATAATTCAGTCATAACAACAAATCCATCAAAATTCAGTTCATTCTCAAGCAACTTGAATCAAAAAAAAAGAAGTTTTTTTGTTTATAAGCAGATTAACCTGTTACAAACAAATCCGATCAAAATTCAGTTTATTCTCAAGCAACTTGAATCAAAAAGACAATAGTTTTGCTGTTATAAGCAGATTAAACCTGTTATAAATAAATCCGATCAAAATTCAGTTCATTCTCAAGCAACTTGAATCTAAAAAACAATAGTTTTGCTGTTTATAAGCAGATTAAACCTGTTATAAACAAATCCGATCAAAATTCAGTTCATTCTCAAGTAACTTGAATCACAAAAAGAAAATAGCTTTGCTGTCTATAAGCAGACTAAACCTGATTGAGACTGTTCTCAGCAGATTTACGCTCATCCGGATTGGGACTCAGAGCACCAGCAAGGATGATAGCAAGGTTCTGCAAATCCATCACTTCACAACGAAATCGCAAAACAAATGATTATATAAAACTTAGAGAGGTATGCAAATGGAAATTCTCCTCCTCCTACTAATGTGTGTATATATAGGAGGAGAAGAAAGGAAGAGAGGTTGCGGACAGAGACAGCGAAAAATTGGAGTGTGTGCTGAGAAGGAGTTGTGGGCGTTTAAATCATTAGGGTTTAGGGGGTAAAGAGACAGATAGGAAAGAGGAGGTACGGGGGTCGGGGGGCAAAGTGGTTTAACTAATTTACTATTTTTGATTTTTTTTTTATTTTTGAAAAGGTTGGAAAGGAAAGGAAAGGGGGACTTTGTAGGGGAAAAAAGAATATGAAAGAAGTTGAAATAATTAGGTGTGATGTTCCTTTCTTTATTTTATTTTTTTTAAATCATAATTATGGTGAATATTTTTCAATCAAAAAATCTTTTATAAAAAAATTATATTATCATTAATAAATGATGGAAAAATCACTAAATATGATAAAATAATTTTTATTGTTAAAAAATTAAGTTGAGTTTTATTTACCAATATCATACATTTTGTTTCTTTAGAAGAACATGCAAAATGATAGAATTAAACTTATTTGATCATCTTATTTGTTGTTGCATGCAAGTTAGAGATGTATGTTTCTATCATTATAATTGTTAATTAGAAAGTGAGTTCTCATTATTGGAATAATATAGATAAAAACCTTAACGTATGTATGTTAAAAAACAAATGTGTGATAATTGAAAAGTAAAATTAATTTTCAGACCGTATAACATGCTTTATGCAATATCTAAATATTATTATTAAACTTGAATTTCAGTCATTACTTGTGTTTTTTATGCTTTGATTACTGAATTATTTCATTGATGTTATTATTTTTTTATGTTGTATTTTGTATATTTTTGTTGCTGTAATTGCACACATTTATGAAATTTCCTTTTTTGAATGGTTTGTAAATATATTATTTAAGATAAAGTCTATCTAAAACTTCTCTATCTATTATTTATGATGTTTTCATTAAATATTTTTCAATAAAAAAATATTTATACAAGGAAAATCACTAATGATGAGAAAATGCATTTTTATTACTGAATTATTTCGTTGATGTTACTATTTTTTAATGTTGTATTTTGTATAGTTTGTTGTTGTAATTGCACGTATTTATGAAATTTCCTTTTTTGAATGGTTTGTAAATATATTATTCAAGCTAAAGCCTACCTAAAATATCTCTATCTCTAAGTTATGGTGTTTTCGTTAAATATTTTTTAATAAAAATATTTATAAAAGGAAAATCACTAATGATGAG
>JAOTQR010127870.1:0-22662 GCA_025774065.1 Solanum ossicruentum
TTTCGTGTATATAGGTATAGGATTATTGCCCAATTTCCATGGTTTAAATAGTACAACTTTTTGGAAAAATTTTCAACCAGTTTGCATCAGGTCCACGTTACGGACAAATCGTGGACAACTACTGTTTTTTCAAAGTTTCACCAAAAATTATTTTTTTTTGCACGGACAATGTATAGCTTGTAGGTACTTGTTTCCTCCCATAATATTGCCCTATGAAGTCTGATTTGCAAATTTCTACA
Source organism: Solanum ossicruentum (assembly GCA_025774065.1). Classification (NCBI taxonomy): domain Eukaryota; kingdom Viridiplantae; phylum Streptophyta; class Magnoliopsida; order Solanales; family Solanaceae; genus Solanum; species Solanum ossicruentum. The sequence continues at coordinate 240 of JAOTQR010127870.1, forward strand.
TGGAGTTTGAGATATTAAAAAGATGCATCATAGGATCTTTTCGAGCTACATGGAAGGGTGTTTAAAAATCTCCGATTTTAGATATAAGAGAATTACGATTATGGAGGTATTCCTAGGCAAGTGTGGGGTGTTTCAGCCCAAGATGCTAGATAATTTGAAGGATGTCACCTACACATAATCATATCATAGCCCCAGTACTATCAAGGATAACGGCTAGGGAAATCATGTGTCGGTCCACTGATAATGTCCCCTTCTCTTAAACAGAGTGCAAGTCCCCAGGACTGACCCACATAACTAGTGTCTCATCATAAATAGCCTAGGAAGCCCGTAAGATATAACCTATATCTCACTAACAGGGTCACACTCCTATCTCTAACTCTCTAGTGGCTCAACAATAACACCTCTCAAATCACATAATACAAGGTTCCTTTAAGAGGGCAAGTATAATCATCCCTAGAACATGAGGTACTTCTCCAGTCACTAACCAATTGCACAAGTACATAACAACTAACAACAGTAGACAAGGTTATATAAGTCAAAGGATAGAATAGAATAATGTTTTAAATAGGCAATCTACCATAATTTAGGAAACCACAAGTACTAAGAACAAATATAGATGCTAGAATCAGTGCACAAGGTAGTATATAGTCACTTGTCAGCCTTATACTGGAGTATATTTTAGGAATCTCGGGCCATACACTCATACAAGCAAGAATTAGTCTTAGTGTACATACTTTTCACATGTTGTCAGCATATCCATTCCCTTTTCAGGCCCTTCTCGTAGACAAACAGTGTAAGAACTCAAGTAGTATAGCTGTTATAACCACCGCTGCCCTTAATACAACAACTATCATCTCATAAGATCATATGTATATAAAACACACATATCTAATAAAAGCTATAACCAATGCAGCCCTTAACATAACAATTATCATCCCATAATAATATATATATACATATACAACATGTAGATCACATACATGTATATACAACATATACTCTACACCTCAATCCAAAAACAATACACTTCTACACATTCCATTCTAAATACGAATTCATTTTGACTTACTCTAAGATTTAGAGGAAGCCCAGCCTACCTGTTAGACGACATCTTGCATCCCAAGCTAATCTAGCCAAGGTTGTCCCTTAAAATCGCTTCCCAATGTTGCTCAGATGTCAAAAGACAATTCACAAGGTCGTTATGATTGATTTAGCAGTAAAATCCTTTGAAGCAGGTGAAATTGCATCAATTAAGACTAAAACAACATAAAAAGGAGTCCACATCAAAAATAGTTAACTAACCCCCATAAAATGATCTCTGTATTACCCTGAGTCAAAGCCAAAAATTGAGCCCAAAATAGATCTGAGATCAGAGGAAAAACTCAAAAATGAAGTTAAAAACATCGCACCACATGGTAGATCAATCCCCTTTTTTGGTCGTTTTGAGCTCTTCCAGACTCCGATTTTCCCAAATGAAAGATATAATCCTTTGGATTTTGACATTTTTGATCCAATGATGCGGTCAGAATTTCCAATGTACTTTCCCAAGATAATGTGAGGGTCTCACTTCTTTATTTGCAACTTTTAACAAAAGGCCTTGGGGGGGCTAATTCCCATTTGGACGTCTCCAATATCAAACATAGGGACATCGCAGGACAAAATTGATGTTTCAAAGTTAACCATGCTATCAAAATTATCATCCAAGGAATGATTTGAAAGGTTGTTGACTAAGTCAACTATTAATCAATTGCGACGGCCAAATTTGCAAGCCATAAAATAACTTTACTAGACTCGCTCCTAGCCTAATTTGACTATTCTGGTGCAAATGGAACTGTCAAAATCCTAACAACCCCTAGTTTAGGAGCCCTAAGTACAAAAATGTTTTCCTGAAAAGTGATGTAGAGTCTAGTTTATGAGATAACTTATGGCCCATAAGTTGACCTCTGGTCCATAGGTTTGTTCTTAAACATTGAACTTTAGGAGGGGAAAAGTTTCTAAGCGTGGAGTGACCCACGAACCAAGCAACAACCCATAGGATAACTTATAACCGGTAGATAGTTTCGTTAGTGGGACCCTATACAAAGAGAAAATTTGATGTTTTTAGGAATGTGGTATATGAGTTATCAGATGGCTTATAGAATGGGTTACGAGTGTTGGAAACCTTTCGAGGATAAGGTCAAGGTTGTGAGTAAAAATGATTAAGTCTTGAACGAACTAACGAGTCCAGGACTGACCCTTCAGAGGATTCAAGGCCCATACTATTATTTGTGATTTTCAGTCCATTAAAGTTAGTTTTCATGATTTTTAGATATATCATTTGATGAGAGACCTATGGCTCATAAGTTGACCAACAAGCCACAGTAGGGAATCTTTAAGGCACTCCCAACAGTTTGTAATAAGGGATAATTTTATCATTTCTAATAATTCTACTCCTATAGTATGACATTTGGGGATAGAAAGGGATCGATTTTACCCTTCAAGCCATAATTTCTATCATTTTTCACTGTCAAATTCTCTGAGGCAAAATAGGCTCTCAAGACTAGGCAAGAACAAGGCTAGGGTTTCCAATGTTTCTTCCCAAAGGCTTTAATTTTTGTTTTGACATATTTCACTAGGTATGTGAGTTGATTTATGGGTGTCATTCACCCATAAAATTCCTATTAAGCATTTTAACTTTTTCTTAAAGTTCCGCAATTTAGTGTATGTTATTATATGATACTTATTAAGTTAAGCAACTATTTTGGTAAGTAACTATAAGCATATGTGAAGGATGATATTGATTCAATAAGGATTTTTAATATGATCGATGTTGGGCAGTCTTGATGTTTCATTTAAAAGAAGTTGTGGAGGAGTTATGTGATTTATGATTGTTCCATGCAAAAAGCTAAACCCACCTTGTTTCCAATGAAAGATTCCTATCATTTACGATTATGATTAAGGAATTAATGAAGAGTTTCAAAGCTACATTTACCAAAGATATATATGTGATGTTCATTTCCCTAAAATATGTTGACAAAAGATTCATAAGTTCTTGTTACTTCTATGATTGCTACTTATGATTGTAAGAGTATGTTTCAAAGATTCTGTGGGATGACTTAGCATTGAGAGAACTAGAGGTTGGGACTCATTCTTTAGTTAAGTCATTATCCTTTGAAGTTAAATCTCAGTGTCTCTTACTATATGCAACCATAACGGCCTTATAGGCTTGGCTAGTGGATCCATGTAGGCCCAAATGTTATAAAAGATACAATTGCAAAGTTACTAAGTTTTGAACATCTACCTTGGCAAGTAGATTCCCATTTATCTAAAGGAAGGAGTGCATTGTCCTTTTCCTAATGTAAGGAGTTCATTGTATTCCATATAGTAGCTCACATGTTCTTACAATCGATTATGATAAATTCCCACAAGTTTTATGATCTTATGCTTTCTTATGCATTGTTCCATATTGATCTTGAGTCATATTCCTTGTGCATATTTAAGCTTGCTTATGTATCCCTTATTACATATATTTCTTATATATTATGTTTGATAATGATAGGATTACAATTTCATCCGCGCATTGCATCTCACATATATAGTACGTTCAAGAGTTCTAATGCATAGTTTGCCCGCATAATTTAACCATGTAGGGATACACACACCTCCACAGGCTCGAGGCTAGTTTTTGACATCCAAAACTAGTAGCTTTATTTTCATTAGCCCTTAGTTTGGGACACGTCAAGCTTTCTTCTATCTTATATATTTTCATTGATTTTTAAACGATGAATTTGTGACCCTTCTGGGCTTTTACTTTCTATGTTCTCTTATTTTGGATTCTTTTCTTTTTGATGGAGATCAACCAATACTGGTCTCATCAATTTGTGAAGTAGTTAGTACGTGTATGGAAAAACAAATGGATTGTAGTTATTCCACTACTTTTAATATTGCTTCATTGCTAAGCACACCCTATAGCTCCTTCCTTATATTTTCCACAAAGCTTTCAGTTTAATGCTTATGAATATTTAAGATGCTTAGATCCTTGGGTAAGGTGCCTTCGGGTGTCTCCTTAGCTATGTGATGAGTAGGCCCCTATATTATGTCATTATAAAATTAGTATCAACATCTTTATTATGTCGTTATAAAATTAGTATGATGACCCAAGCCTAGGGCCTGGACGTGACATGGCGAATAGGGAACCCAAAAGGACCCCATGAAGCCTCTTTACTTGTCATAACACATCCTTGGTCAGGAAAGCATACAGAAGACATATATATTTAACAAGGACAATGAGGCTAAGGGAAAAGCTTGCTAAAATATAAACATTACCAAAACAAGGAGTCATAACTCATATCATAAATACAGACTTCTCTAACATACACCTCTAAGTATATAGGTAGAGCGGGGCCAAGATAGAGCTTTCAGGCTCACCCTCATATTCAAAAGAACATAACATAGTGCCTCAATACATAGATAGTAGCAACATAGACTAACTTCCCCGAAATGGATTAATGAAGGGGATTCTTATTTGTACAAATGGTACTTCAAGCTTGGAACGAGCATGACTCACCAACAAGCTTAGAATAGCACCTCCTAGCCACATGGAGGAGGGGGATCAACTCGGGCACCGATTCCTACATGGTCATATCATGTAGGCAAGAGTATGTGTCAGTACATTTGAATGTACTAAGTATGTAGGTTACAATACAACAAGGAATAGACATCATATCATAATATGTAACAATAGACAATAGGCATAATATAGTAATATGACATTTATGGTTGATGCTAAAGTAAAACATGCTTGAGTAATTCATGCCCATATAAAATATCATATGTGTAGAAGAGACCAATCTAGCTTTCCAACCTTGGTTGGTTGATGATTGTCACACCCCAATCATCCTAGGTGGTGAGGTATAAACCCCTCACATGGTTCATGTTGGTCACACCCCAATCATCATAAGTGACAAAGTGTAAACCCCTCATATGGTTGATGAGTGCAAACCCCCAACTCGGTTGATAATGGTCACACCCAGTCATTCTAGGTGGTGAAGTATAAACCCCTCACACGGTTGATGAGTACAAACCCCCCAACTTGATTAAGTATGGTCTAATGCAACACTTTACATAGAGATAATTATATACATAATCTCATTTCATCATCACAACATTATTCATATCATATGTCATGCTTTGGACCTTCAATTTCTCAAGAAACCATAAGCCGACATTTTATCAAACACTTGGTAGGTGTGCAATAGGGATAAAAGAGCATGCAATTTAGAGATGAAATCATACAAGAAAATCTATTATAAATCCATAAATCAAAACCTTGTGACACCCCCAAGATATTCACATCAAAACCTATTATGAAAACATATAATAGATCCAAGATATATAGCTCAAAACATAGCAAAATAGTCACAACTTTAAATATCTTCAACATAGTTCATAGACATGTTCATACTAGTAAACACATTTGTAAAATCAACTTTAAATCATACAATACAATCTAAAAGTGGGTTTAGAAACTATGGATGGAAGGAACCAATGGTTCAACACCACATACCTTAGGTCTAAAGTTACTTGGAATTGAGATTAAGAAGAATGGAGGCTTGGAAATGATCTTGGAATCCAATATTGTTCTTGGGTTTACTTAAAATTGAATTGGGGATCGATGGAGGCTCTTGAGAGGATTTGGAAGTGTGAATAAGATGATAGTAGTGGAATTGGGTCCTTAATATTAGAGTTTAAGTCTTCTAGAAAGGTTAAGATAGCCTAAAAAGTCAAAAAGGGTCATTAAGATAATTAGCATTTACGAAAATGCCATTAGTGAACGGATGAAAAAATTAGCAAAGTGTCATCTTACTAAAGATTTCACTAGCCATGTGGCATGCCATGGATCATGTGGAGTGCCCGTGAGGCAACACTTAGACAGAAAATGGAATTGGAACACTTGAGAAAAAGTTAGCGTCGACGTCACTTTGGCGGCCACTTTCACGGACTCTGTAGTGTTACATGGATTGTGTATTGGTCCTTCCCATCTTAATTATACAAGAAAATGTTGCTATATACCAGACGCTCAAGTGACACAAGCTGTACAAGGCGGTCGTTGCCCATGACTTAGCTTCTAATGGCACCCACGCCTAGCCAAGCCTCCTAAAACACCTTCATGTCTCTCCTCACGACCAGTGGTGAGTCAGACGACCCGTGACTTTAGTTGTGGATCATCGCTTAGCCTCACCTCACCATTTTAAAGCTCCAAATATTTCCCACGACCTGTACAAGGCCATACTGCTTGTATGGGTGCCCATGGGGCTTTACTGTACGGGAGGGTCTGACAAAAACGATCATTACTCCTTCATCCAACATCAGAATGAGGTGAAACTAAGTGCGTTGTGAAGATAACTCAAAGGGATTTCATTTGAAAAGTTGTGAGCCACCTTGTTCTAAGAGCATAAATTTATGGGTGTCACACCTCATATGTCCATGCATACCTTGTAGCTTAGAGTGTGATTAATGTTTATGAAGCACACCACTACCTTGAATGAGAGGTGATGTGTTTTCAAAATACATCACATTTGATTCTTAAAACTTGGAAGTTTGTGTTTTCTCATACAAATGTTAGTAGATTTGATGTGTTTTTATGTTTGTTTTGCAGGATTACAGGGTTGGCATAATTTTTTGGCTATGTGTGCAAAAGTTGTAGAAAGTGCTGATATATGAGACACTTTATGGGCTATGGAAACTTCCATGGGCTGTAGAGTTGGTTTCGTAAAAAAATCCAGTGAAGGGTAAATTTCTAAAGTTGAGTCTACGAACTCGCAGACCAGATGTAAAAGTTTTCATGAGCCGTAGACTTGGTGTCGTGCCCTGAGGATCGAAAAGTGGGGAGTTGCTTAAAATTCATCAGTTGAAATACTTTATGGGCCATAGAACTTTATCCAACCCATAGAAATTTTCCCCAAGATTGATGAAAGAATCCACAAAGCCTCGACTATGGGCCAAAAAACCTGTAGAAGTGCTCGTAGAGCTTGTCGTCCTAATTCACCTAATTAGTTTTGGTTTTGTATTTTAAATACTATAAATAGGTCTTTATGTTATTTTTCGTATATAACAGTAGAGAATAGTATAGTGCTTGAGAGAAATATTGTGAAACATTATTCTGTGTGCTTAATTCAATCTTGTGATTCTTAGTGAAGATCTTGGATTTGTTGTTCTTAATTCTATTGCGCATGTGCTCAATTATGTTATTCAAAATCATGATTCTTGCATCTACACTAATAATGAGTAGCTAAATCAGCAACTAGGATTGTGGGAATCACGAAGAACAAATAAGGTAAAATCGGATAATTAGTAATTCTTGGAAAGTTCGCATGTATGTATCAATTAATTCTCTTCAGTTTGAATGCTTTTTAACAGTGGCTAACTTTAGAACTCGCCTAGTGTACTGACTGGATCAAGATAGTAATGAATAGGAAAATAGATTAACTAATAGGATTCCATTGACGTTTGTCATCTAATCAACCAACCTCGATCAAGGGGAGGTTGTATTGGGACAATAGGTAAGAGTTTGTAATGTCACACTGTGGTGCTGAATCAAATCATACAGTGAAATTTGTTTCTCACATGGACCAAAGTGTTTGGTAAACTTAATTTACCTTTCTGCATGCTACACATTAGAAAAGAATTTGATTATCTAGTAATACCAAGTAAGGGAATCATAGGGAACATAATAACCTAGTTACTCTCTATACTAATTTCTCACTTGTTTTAATTTAGGATTACTCTTCATCGCTTTTACAAACCCCCCGCATTGGGGAAATAAGTAGGTTAATCTACCCAAATTACTTAAAATTCTTCTAAGTCTACCATATTTCTTGTGGGATCGACCGTAGCCTCAATTAGGTAATATATCTTGATAATGAACACTTTTGCTTTCGAAAAGGAGGTGTAGCTTCGGTGACATCAAGATTTTGGCATTGTTGCTGGGAAAACGACTAGACTTGTTAAATTTGTGTAGTTCAAAAATTAATTCTTATTTCCCACTTTTTACAAGTTTTGTTGTTTTTATTTTATTTCAGTATTCAGGTGCAGTGTATTTATAACACATGAAGTCAAGGCATTCCCTTGACTCTATTTGACCAAGAGATCCAAAGAAGATAGAGAAAGATGGCTCAAGAAAATGTAAATAACACAGTTACTGCAACTTTGAATTTGAACAAGAATCAAACTGAGAATGACAACAACCCAGCTCCTCTTGAGGATATTTATCCACAACCACAGGACCTCAATGCTGAAGCTTATCAGTGGAATCAATATCAGTTGAATCCTAAGGCTATGGATGTTATTGGAACTATTGTGTTACAACCACTACTGTTCGACACAAATTTCATGGTTTTGAGTGGATTGCTTTAGATGTTACAATGTTGTGGGTTGTTCGCGACCCTACCATGAGATGATCCGCATAGCCATCTACACAACATTATGTTTGCCTATAAGAGTGTAATGGGATCTCTGAATATGTCTATGGATGTTGTTCATCTTTGTGTCTTCCCATTATCTCTGATAGGAAATGCAACAATATAACTTTCTAGGCTCTCGCAGAGTTCGATAACCAAATGGGCTGAATTACAGAAGGCCTTTTTGGAGAAGTTCTTCCCAAGATCGAAGAAGCTCAAGTTTAATGATCAGATCAAGAATTTTGAGCAACTTCTCGGTGGCTTGATCAATACCACGTAGGAGAGGTCCACAAAGTGTTGGAGAAGTTTCCCTGGCCACAAGATAGCTGATGATACCATGGTTGATATTTTCTACCATGCCTTAGATGAGAATAGCCAAGCATATGTTGATACCATCGTGGGTGGCACATTTTTATATCAATCATTTGCAAGAATTGTTGAAAGCTAGAAAATGTGGTCAAGAGAAAACGTGCATGGGGGCCAAAAGATAGGTCCTCTACGAAGATCTCGTGTGCAGTTAGTATTAGTTCATAGAAAGCTAAAATAAATGAGAAGATGATGTTTGAGCTTGCCCTGATTAGTACCAACACGGAGTTATTGATGAAGCATAATCAGGGGCAAGTTAATGCAGTTGCTCATCAGCCTTCACGAGCACCTATGTACGAGGAACCTTATTAAGATGAGGACACTTGGTTCATTTCTGATCAGGCGGGGGGCGTCAGGACTAATGACTAAGAGTCAAATCAGGACCATGGGGGTTAAGGTCAAGGAAATGAAGTTCGAAACTACATTAGGGAAGGCGCCTTCAAAGACAACAATCGTGGGGGTTACTACGATAGAAATAAAGGCCAGGATAGCGATATTGATTGGGGTGACAAAGATGGTTATAGAAATGGTCCTTATATGCCACAACATAATCGTGATATAGGTTTTTGTAGTTTTAGAGTTGAGGAGATATTTGATTGGTTGTTGAAGAAGACTAACACACAGGCTGAGACATTTAGGGGGATGAAGTCTAACATCTCTGGCATTAATGAAAAGATCGAGTCTCATTCTTTTGCCATCAAACAGCTGGAGCAATAGTTTGAGCAAGTATCACCTAAACTCAACCCATGACAGAGAGGTACATTTCCTAGCACCACATTTCTGAATCAAAAGAATGAAGGGTAGTGTGCGCTGGTGACTGATGTTGCCTAAGTTACACCTCCTTTTAAGAGGATAAAATGGTTGTTGTCAAGATATAAAACCTAACAAAGGTAAGGGTCGAACCCATAGGGAATACATAGAACAAGACAAATTTCACCAATAGTCAATCCAAGTAGTAAACCAACTCAATTCCCTGACGGGGGCTTTTTGCAATAATCGATAAGAAAGTAAGCTAAACTAACCATCATGAGAGAAAATCTATAATAGAGAGCGACTACGGTATCATATTCCCTATGATCCCCCAACTTAGTATCACCGGATAGCCCAATTCTTATCTAGTGTACAGAATACAGGACAATAATTTAAGTTCACCAACTCTTTTGGTCTACACTAGCCATTACCAATAAGTCCTAGTACAATCTTACCTTGGCCTAGTTTGGTTGATTAGACGAGAACATATCAATCAAATCCTATTAATCAATCTCTTTTACTATTCATTACTACCTTCGTCAAGTCAGTAAGACTAGGTGGGTTCTAATGTTCGAAACCACTAGAAATTATGCAAAATGAAGAGAATTGATTAATACATGCATATATCCGTTCCAAGAATTATAAATTACCACAACTTACTTTGTTAGTTCTTCATGGATTCCACAACGTAGTTGGGGATTTAACTACTCATGCTATGGGTAGATGAAGAAATTATGAATTGAGAAATCATAATTAAACACTTATCCAGTTGAGTTGAAATCAAACGTCTCCAAGAAGAATGAGAATCATAAGCTTCAAGATCAAATTTACCCACAAGTGTTTTCTCACAATCTTCTCTCTCAATTATTGAGTTCTCCAAGTACAAACCTTAAAAGTACTGAATAATGATGCTCCTCTTTAACCTAAAAGTAATTTTTATAGTAATTACGATTAAGTCCTAAATAAAATGTCATGACCCAAGCCTAGGTCCTAGATGTGAGACGGTGAATGGGAAACCCGAAAGAACCCCAAACAAGCATCTTAACATATCAATCTCACATCCTTGGTCATAGAAGCAAAATGACAACATCAAGGGATATAAATAAGGGAAACTGGACTAAGGGAAGTCTTTGATAATCAGAAAACATTCAAGAGACAAGATCATAGCATAAGTACATCAAATATTCCAATAGCACCTCTAATATGGAATGGAGTAGGGTCGAAGACACTTTTTGGGCTCACTGGGTCGAACACACTTTTTGGGCTCACCCTCATAATAACAAGTGTTCAATATGAAGAAGTATCAATATCAAAAAAGTAATAAATATAGTGTCCTCGGACTTGAGGACTCACCAAAGCTCACTTCAAAGGATCATACTATCCACTTAGAGGATGATTAAGTGGTGCTCTGGTCATTACTTGGTAACATCATGTAGTCATAGAGTGTGCATTAGTACGTTTGAACGTACTAACTATGTAGGATGCAATGCAATAGGACATAAACCAACATAGTCAAAATTCATAGTAGTAGGCGATAGATAAGTGAGATTTCAATATGGGATGCATGGTCAATGCATGAAGTAAAACATGTTTGTAAATCATTGAACTTGTATAAAGCATAATACATGTGTATGAAGAGACCCTAATCAACAAGAGCAAGATCAAGGGAGCTACAACCTGGAATCTCGATGATCACCCCTCATTAATAAAAAGTTGTTCTACTTACCAAGGTAAACAATACTTCACCTAAGGGAAGCTCATCCCATTTCGTAGAAGTAACCCCCTTATGGGAACCCGTCCAATTTCGGGGTGAATTTTATGCTGCACTAAATGAATCCACTAGTATAGCAAAGGTAAAGCATAATCTGATGTTCGCACATAGTTTGAGTAAAGGAGTATGGACCTATGAAGATAATCCACATCGACATCCAATCCATCGGTGCTAAGCCTAATCCCACGGAATACTTAAAGTAATCATACTTTAATCACTTGTAAGAAACAAGACATAAGTAGCTCTTAAACATGTTTGACCGCTAATTGTGAGCCTTTGTTGAAACATGAAAGTAGATCATAATCATATATGAACCCGTGCTTTAACAGGAATGACTCACAGGAAGTAAAAATCCTAAAAGAGGGCTTAACTTGATACTTGTAACTATCACAACCTAAACTAGGGCCTAGCCCTGACACGGCGAGTGGGGAACATGAAAGAACCCCAAGCAAGCCTCTTAGCATACCTTACACACAACTTTGGTCGCGGAAGCAAGAATAAAGAACAAGACAAAACATAAAAAAGGGAAATTGGGACTAAGGGAGAGAGTTTAATACTTAAATAACATAGATGAGTCAAGACTCAAGCATAATACATAACTTATCCAACAACACCTCTAGACATATAACTTAGCTGGGGCCAAGATAAGAAACTAGGTTCACCCTTATAATCATAAGTTTCCAACAAAAGAACAGTCAACACATAGAACAAATCAAGAGAAGTATGTCCTCAGAATTGAGGATTCACCAAACTACTTGAATAGATATTACTAGAAACGCGGAGGAGGATGATCAAGTGGAACTCCAGTTCTTACATAATAACATCATGTAGGCATAGAGTATGCATTAGTATGTTTGAATGTACTAAGTATGTAGGATGCAATGAAACAAGAGATAGGCAACAATGTCAAAATACATAATGATAAGCAATAGATAGCAAAATAGCAATATGGAATGTATGATCGATGCTTAAGTAAATCATGCTTTACGAATCATTCAATTCATACTGGTTATAATACAGAAGAGTAGGAAGAGACCTCAACTGACATAGAATACGACCAAGCGAGCTACAACTTGGAATCCCAATGATTACCCCTCACCAGTAAAGCGGTTGGTATGCTAGCCATGGTAAACCATACTTCATCTTATGGGAGCCCGTACCATTTCGGAAAGGATTTCATGAGTAACTCCACCTTATAAGAGCCCATCCAATTTGAGAGAAGTAACCTTCCTTACGGGAGCCTGTACCATTTCGAAAAGTATTTCAAGAGAAAGTGCACTAAATGGATCCACTAGTACTGCAAGGGTGTAACACAGTCCTATGCCGTCACATAGTTTAAGGAAAGACAAAAACTCCTCCATCCATCGGTGCTAAGCCTAATACCACAGAATAATTGAAATAATCATAACTTTAATAACTTATTAGAAACATAGAATCATGTCACAAGTAGCTCTTAAACATCCTTAACCTCTAATAGATAGCCCAACTTCAAACCATTCGAATAGATCATCATCAAACATTACCCTTGCATTAACATCAAAAGGCTCACAAGAGGTATAATCTTTGGGAAAAGGCTTAGCTTTGTACTTGCATAATCATAGATAATTTCATGAATTCATAGCATACTTAATAGCCTATATTCATCATGAAGTCACTCGACTTGTAAAACATGTTCATATCTTGAAAATTCTTAACTTGGCATTTCATCAGACACTTGGTGGGCACATATGAGGACATATTCATATCATGCAAAATGCAAGAGTATAGCTTACAAAATAGTGAAATCAATGCATCTTAAAATCATGTAAATAAGCCCACTAACATCATGGTAAAACCCTATCATGGGTAACTTGTAAATCATATCAAAACTTTACAATAGTTCATAGATTTCATAATTTGACTCATGTATAGTCTCTATAGACAAGGATTACTTCATAGTATAAGCTCAATATAGATATTTATGTATAATCAACAATATTTGACAAAACCCCAACATATTGCATGCTCATGTTTTATAATAATAGATATCTTAAGAAATACAACTTGAAAACATGTAATTTTCACAAAAAGGAAAATTGAGTTTCATGGGTGAAAGGAACCCACAAATGAAACCCACATATCTTAAACCTTGATTTTCTTAAAATTTAGTTGAGAAAGACTTGAAGCTTGGAATGAGATCATAAAATCTACAACTTGTTCTTGAGTTTCCTTGAATTGTTATTGGGTTTGTTAGAGGCTCTTGGGAGAATTTGAGAGTGTATTCCAATTGGAAGTGTTGATCTTTAGGAGTAGGGTTTAGGTCTTTTGGAAGTGTTAAGATAACATAGAAATCCCCAAAAGTCAAATAGAAATAACTAAATTTATGAAATGCCATTAATGAAAGAGATTTTGAAAAAACCTGTATAGACCCCTACACAGACAAGTTCTACGAGAATGGGTATAACTTTTTCATTCGAAATCTAAATAAGGTCAAACCAAGTGTATTAGAAAGCTAATTAAAAGAGCTTTAATTTGGTAGTTCATGGAGCAGCCAGTTCTTTGCATTCTAAGAGATTTGACCCTTTAATATTGACCCTCCTACCAGTAGTTGTGCAAAACGTACCCAACGGAAATTCCTTTGAACTTGGCTCGATGTAGGGGACCCGTGATGGTCTTTAATAACATGAATAAGCTTGACATATATTTTAATGAGAGCTTGAAGCTTGGATGAATTTCTTGTCATTCGGAATGAGTTTGACACACTTGAATTTGGAAGAAAACTTTGGCTAAGTGTTAGAGAGGGTTTTAGCAAATGACTTGAATGATACATGATTGCAAATGACTAAGTATATGTATTTTTATGCATGAGGATACTTAGGACCAAGACCCAAAGGCCTTGGACTAGAATAAGAAAACTAGCCAAAAATTACACCTCTCCGCGGCACAAGCCCGGCGCGCCTAGCGCGTGCTTGGTCACTGGAATTCGCAAACTTTTAAAATTTTGAATTTTGCTACGGTTTCTCTAAAATGGGGTTAGACACATTGTCCACTTTATTTTGCCCCATGAATAGGAATAACAAGTCGGATCTTCGATATCATGCACGGATATTTACATATATGGAAATTATGGTTCTGGGAAATTTGGAGGCACATTTTTAGGCACTTTTTGGGATTATTTCAATATCTCTCCCTTGGGAACATTCGTCATCGAATGTCAAAGAAATGTACATAAGAAGATTAATCATAAAAAAATAAGCCCCAAAAAGAATGCAATAATACATTTAAAACACCGTTTTCAGAATCTCAACATAAGTGTCAAAATAATCATGGACTTGTCAACATAAACATGAATCCATGCAAATGACATTGTTGAAACATAAGATTTGAAATAATAAAAAGAACTTGATTTGTTATAATAACTTGAATAGAGTGAAAGTTGTATGGATGCTTCTTTTCCATGCCTGCTCCGGCCCTCTGAGAGACACTTTCGACTTGACAATTCTTCCAAAGGGCCTTGACGAACATTACATCCTTATTGATCAACGCTTTCAGCCTTCCATATAATACCTCCACTAGGACCTTCTCCTAACCCAACTTCTCCCCCATAACACCCACAACCTCAAGAAGTTTTATAGCACTAGAGTCACTAACACATCCCCTGAACCTACAAGCATGAAGAACTGGACCAACCATATCCATATTTATAGGAAATTCCCATTTGTATCAAACCTCACTAATCCTACTCAATACTCTTTAAGAACTCACAAAATACAAGGTCAACTCAATTTCTTGCCAAATCAGACCACACCCTTTCATGGGTGGGACTTCCAAGTGAACCCAATCATCAACATGAGCACACATTGCTTATCTTAGTATCTAATGACACCATCTTCCCCTTGGGAGAAAACTCCAACTTTATCATCTCTCACCAAGGTCTTTAACTCTAACAAGGCGGGGTCAAGGTCTGACATTGCTTACACCTCATCAACCAAGAAAGATCTAGAACCATTAGCCCTCATTACACCACCATAGCCTAACTCTTCCATCGTAATGCCTATCTAGCCAACCGATGGACGTTTGTCGTCACATTTTTTCCACCATCAATACATGCTAGGCTTCCCATAGATACCCTACCTACAGCATCGACCACAACATTAGCCTTATCAGGGTGATAATGAACACTCTTGTCATAATCCTTATGGAACTCTAACCACTCTTATTACCCACAATTCACACTTGTGATAATTAGCAAACAACCTCTTATCCCCTAAGACTTACAACACTACCCCTAGAGAATTCACAAGCTCTAATTAAATCAATGCTCCATCACTAGAGACCACCACCATCAAGCCAAGGTAGGGTTTCAAGACCATATTCATGAAACCCATATACATAGCTGGTGCATTAGTCAACCAACCAACCCCACCACGACTCAAAATGCTCACTCCTAGTCCAAAAAGTCACTTAGGGATATCACCTACCCTCATCCTCACTTGGGGAAAAATTCAAACCAAAGATCAATCTTAGAAAAGTGGCTAGCCCATTGTAGTTTACCAAATAGATCGTCTATCCTTAACCAAAATATAAAAAGCTTATGGGTTCCACACTAATTGGAAGAATGATATGCATAGAGCCAAACCACCCTAAGACCTCATACCCATCAAGCTAAGTTCAACCAACATCATAAGGCAAGACTATATCCGACAAGAACATGGGGCAACCCTTATAGACATTTATAGCTATAATAGACTCACATGACTATTTTGGACACTAAATAATCGTACTAGCAACAAAAAAGAAATGAAACAAATAGTGACCCCCAGAACTATCAAATCATGCACATTAAATCGAAAACCTTTAAAATATCGGTAAAAACATCAGGTGCCTCCTCCCGTCCTGTGTTAGGCATGATCTAGCATAACAAGTATAATCGTTAGAGGGAGAACCTTACCTTAACTCCTATAGCATGACATATGGTAAGAATAAGGGAAACATTACCTAAAATGGCTCATAGCCTCTTATTCATAGTTGTGGTGCGCTTCACACCTAGCAATAAAACTCTAATCCACGCGGTGTGTTGGACTCCAAAGACCATTAACAACCTAGTGCTCTAATACCAAGTTTGTCATGACCTAAACTAGGGCCTAGATACGACACATCAAATTAGAAACCCGAAGGAGCCACAAACAAGCCTCTTCGCATATCATACACACATCATTGGTCGCGGAAGCAAGAATAAACTACAAGAGAAGACATAAAAAAGGGAAATTGGGAATAAGGGAGAGAGTTTAGTACTTAAAAAACATAGACAAGTCAAAACTCAAGCATAATATATAACTTATCCAACAACAACTCTAGACATAGAACATAGCAGGGGCCAATATAAGAAACTAGGATCACCCTCATAATTATAAGTTTCCAATACAAGAAGAGTCAATACATAGAATAAATCAAGAGAAGTATGTCCTCGAAACTGGGGACTCACCAACTTGATTAAATAGATATTACTAGCCATGCAGAGGAGGATGATGATCAAGTCGAGCTCCGATTTCTATATGGTAACATCTTGTAGGCATAGAGTATGTATTAGTATGTTTGGATGTACTAACTTTGTAATGCAATACAACAAGCGATAGGCAACATAGTCAAACTTCATAATGATAAGCAATAGATAGCATAACAGCAATATGGTATATGTGATCAATTCTTAAGTAAACCATGCTTTGCAAATCATTCAATTTGTATAGATTGTAATATATAGTTATACAAAGAGACCTCAACCAACATTGAATAAGACCAAGTGAGCTACAACTTGGAATACTCGATGATTACCCCTCAGTACTGGTAAAGAGGTGGTATACTTTCCATGGTTAACTATACTTCTCCTTATGAGAGCTCATCCTATTTTGGAGAAGTAACCTTTCTTGTAGGGGCCCATCCCATTTTGGAAAGGATTTCATGAGTAATTCACCTTACGAGAGCCTGTCCCATTTTGGAGAAGTTACATTCCTTATGGGAGCCCATCCAATTTCGAAAAGATTTCAAAATAAAGTGTGCTAAATGGATCCACTAGTATTGCAAGTGTATAACATAGTCCTATGCTGGAACATAGTTCAATGAAAGAGAGCAAACCCTCCATCCATTGGTGCTGATCCTAATCCCATGGAATAATTGAAATAATTATAACTTTAATAACTTATTAGAAACAAAGAATCATGACACAAGTAGCTCTTAAATATCCTTGACCTCTAATGATGAGCCCAACTTCAAAACATAAGAATAGAACATCATCAAACATTACCCATGCATTAACATCAAAAGGCTCACAAGAGATATAATTTTTGGAAAAAGGCTTAGTTCCATACTTGCATAATCATAGATAATTTCATGAATTCATGACATACTTGATAGTCCATATTCATAATGAAGTCACTTGACTTATAAAACATGTACATATCTTGAGAATTTTTAACTTGTCATTTCATCAAACACTTGGTGGACATATATGAGGACATGTTCAAATCATGTAAAATGCAAGAGTATAGGTCATGACATAGTGAAATTACTACATCTTAAAATCATGTCGATCAGCCCAACAATATCATGGTAAAACCCCATCATGGTTAACTTGTAAATCATATCAAAACTTCACAATTATTCATTGATTTCATAGCTTCAATCGTGTATAATCTAAATAGACAAAGATGACTTCATAGCAAAAGCTCAAAATAGATCTTTATGCATAATAAACAATATTTGAAAAAAAACCCAACATATTTCATGCTCATATTTCATAATAATAGATACCCATAAGAAATACAACTTTAAATCATGCAATTTTCATAAAAAGGAAGATTGTGCTTCATGGGTGAAAGGAACCCATGAATGAACCCAGATATCTTAGACCATGAATTTCTTTAAATTGAATTGAGAAAGACTTGAAGCTTGGAATGGGGTCTTGAAATCCACAATTTCTTCTTATATTTCCTTGAATTCTTATTGGGGTTTGGTAGAGGGTCTTGGAAGAATTTGAGAGTGTATTCCAATTGGTTGGAGTGAAATTGATCTTTAGGAGTAGGGTTTAGGTCTTTAGAAAGTGCTAAATAGCATAAAAATCCCCAAAATACCAATAGATTTATGAAATGGCATTAATGAAAAGAAATTTAGCAAAAACACGTATATGCCCCTACACAGACAAGATCTACAAAAACGGGCATAACTTCTTCATCCGAACTATAAATAAGGTAAAACCAAGTGTGTTTGAAAGATTGTTCAAAGATATTTAATTTGTTAGGTCATCTAAAACCTAAGTATTTGTGTGCTAAGAGATATTCCCGTTTAAAGTTGACCCTCCTACCGATAATTGTGCAAAACAAAGCAAACAAAAATTCCTTTGAACTTTGCTTGATGTAGGGGACCCTATCATGACCCAAGTCTAGGACCTAGATGTGACACTGTTCAAGGGGACCCAAGCAAGCCTCGTAGAATATCATTACACATCCTTGGTTGCAGAAGCAATAGATACAACATAAAAGAATAAGTATAGGTGCAACAAGACTAGGGGAAAGCTTGCACAACATCATAATCAAGAGACAAGAGACAAGCTCGTATCATAGATATCAAGAATAATAGAGTCAAGGCTCTTAGCATAGATACATAATATGTCCAACAAACTCCTTTATACATAGATAAGTATGGGGGCCAAGACAAAGTAACCGGGCTCACCCTCATGGTCAAATAGACATCAAAGAAGAATGTCTTATTACATAATAGGAGAATCATAGTCTAAGGTCCCTTGTGTGGAGGACTTACCAACTAGCTTGGATAGCACCGATCTAGCCATGTGGAGGAGGAGGATGATCAACTTGGCCACTAATTCCTACATGGTGACATCGTGTAGGTATAGAGTATGCATTTGTTTATTTGAATGTACTAAGTATATAGGAAGCAACATGGTAAATAAGTATCTAGGACAACCTAAACCAGCGAAGTCATATCTATACTAGATCAGGCCAAAATACAGCATATATTAAATAAACAATCTCCTAGTCATCGTATCTTAGTAGCAAAAGGGTATACACACTCATAAAGGTATGAGTCAAGTCAAAACACATGCCTTTCCTAGGGGACTAGCCCATATTCAGCCCTTACTAGGCCCTTTCTCTATGTAAAACAACTCTTAGGGCAGCGTCAGTATAAACTAAGCTAAGGGCCATGTCACAACCCAAAACTAGGGTCTAGACGTGACCGGTGAATAGGGAACTTGAAGGAACCTCAAACAAGCCTCATAGTATATCATTACACATCCTTGGTCATGGAAGCAATTAGAATGAAAATAAGAGATAGATGTAAATGAAGGGGAAATAGAGACTAAGGAGAAACTTTCATATCATAAACATCAAGAGTCAATAGAGTCAAGCTCATAGCATAGATACATAACATGTCCAACAACACCTCTACTACATAGATAAGAGTGGGGGCTCTAAGACAAAGCAACCGGGTTCACCCTCAAAGTCAATTCATAAGCTTAAGAGAAAGTCATAATATATAACAAGAGATCATAAGTAGCTTCCTTGAAATGGAGGACTCACCAACAAACTTGAGTGAAATCGTACCATCCACGTGTGTGGAGATGCTCAAGCGGGGCTTCGGTTCCTATATGGTGATATCATGCAGGCTCAAAGTATGCATTAGTACATTGGAATGTACTAAGTATGTACATGCAATACAACAAGAGATAGGAAATGATCAAAATGCATAATCATAGTAAGAAATAGTACATTAGCAACATGGCATGAATGAACAATGCTTAAGGTAAAACTTGCTTGTAAATCATGATCAAGGAATGTAGCTCATTATGGAATACATACTCAACCCTTTCTTATCAATCTTCATGAAATGGATCAAATAGCCCTCATATATCTTACGGTATAACCTTTTTGGAGAGTGTTACCATTACCCCTACTGTATGATAGTCTTTTTGGTAGATAGTATAAGAAGTTCCTCACATTATGATAAAATCTTTTGAGTAGGAGATGTGAATTTTTCTATCTTATGGCATGACATTTTTAATAGACTGTCCATATATTACGCTATGATCTTTTTCGGTGGGAACCATTAGACTTTATACGTTACGACATGGCCTTTTCAGTAGGGTGTCTATACCTTACGATATGATCTTTCCGGTAGAAACTATTAGTTATTTTACCTTACGGCATGGCCTTTTCGGTAGGGGGTCTACACCTTATGATATGATCTTTTCGATAGGAATCATTTGTGTTTCTACCTTATAGCATGACCTTTTCAATAGAGATCATAGAACTAGCTCATCACAACATTTCATTTCAAACAACAAGGGAAGACCTTCTCCATTTTATCAAGAGCACAACAAACATGGAAACCTAACAATCTACTAGCAATACCATAGGTATTCTTTCATGAAAGTAACTTCTATAAACATTACTATTATCTTTATATAGTCATCATATACATGCATTACTCCCATAATCATTTCATCATGAAGTTGTCATCATATAATCATCATATGACCATTCAACTGATAAGACAAGCATTAGACCTTCAATTCCTCAAGAATCCATAATCGAATATTTTATCAAATACTTAGAGGATGTGTAATGCTAGTGTAAAACCATGCAATTCAAGTGAACAATCATGATAGGAAACTCAATATATAACCACCAATAGATACTTGATAACACCCTCGAGTAATATACATCACAACCCTTCATCAAGTCCCATAATAGATCTTAGATTCATAGCCCAAAACATACTAAAACAATAACAATTTCATAAACCCCAATATAATGTGTAGTGATTTTCATAATAAAAAAGACACATGAGTATGTCAACTTTAAATCATGCAATTTTTAATAAAAGAAAGCTTTGGCATCATGGATGAAAGGAACCCATTAAAGAAACCCACATACCTTGACTTAGGAGATTTTCTTGAAGAAGATTTGAAATGGAGACTTGAAGCTTGAATGAAATCCTTAGATCCGAAAAGAGATTGGGACCCTTGAATCTTGAGGAGAACTTGGGGTTTGACTTGGTTTTTTGAATTCTCACAAGACTAATTGAAAACCTTGAAAATGAATGGAGAATTTGATAAAAATTAGAGATGAATTTTAAAGGTTTTTGGTTGGTTTTTAGGGTTCAAAATGGCTAGACGATCAGGGATTTTTTTTATATAGGTATAGGGTTATTATCCAATTTTCCTAGAGTAAAAAAAATATTTTTTCCATAATTTTTGAACTAGTCCGTGTCAGTTGTGGACAACTACTATTTTTGCGAATTTTCACCAAAAATTATTTTTCTTGGCATAGATAAAGTATAGCTTGTAGGTACTCTTTTCCCAACACAATTTTTCCTTTTGAACTAGAATATGAAGTCGGATTTGCAATTTTCTGCATGGAATTTGAGATACTAGAAAAGATGCATCATAGAATCTTTCTGAGCTACATGGAGGGGTGTTTAAATATCCACAATTTGAGATATAAGGGAGTTATGATTTGAACTAGAATATGAAGTTAGATTTGTAAATTTCTACATAGAGTTTGAGATACTAAAAAAGATGCATCATAGAATCTTTCTGAGCTACGTGGAGGGGTGTTTAAATATCCCCAATTTGAGATATAAGGGAGTTATGATTATGGGGGTATTCCTGCACAAGTGTGGGGTGTTTCAATATTTTCCCCTTGGGAACATTCATCCTTAATGTCGAAGAAACGTACATAAGAAGTGTAATTATGAAGAAATCAGCCCCACAAGAATGCAACAATGCACTTAAACACCATTTTCAAAATCTCAACATAAATGTCAAAATCATCATGAACTTATCCACATAAACATGAATGCATACAAATGATATAGGGGCTGACACATAATACATGGAATCGTGAAAAAGACTTGATGTGTTATCATAAGCTTGAATAGAATGAAAGAGGTACAGATATTGCTTCTCCATGCTTGCTCTGGCTCACCGAGAGACACTTACGACTTGACAATTCTTCCAAAGGGCCTTGACGAACACCACACCCTTATCAATCAACTTTTTCAACCCTTCCATCCAATATTTTCATCAGGAACTCTTCCTAAGTCA
>JAOTQR010127881.1:9929-22662 GCA_025774065.1 Solanum ossicruentum
TTATATCAATGGTGGTTTTGAATGGTATTTCTATTTACATGAAGTCGGTTGGGTCTTCTATTTTAGATGAATAATCAGTGGTTGTTTTAGTCCATGGCTAGTTTGTTAAAGTTTGACGGTTTAGCATGTTCCAGCTTGTTTTTCTGGTGGCTGTGGAATTAAGATTGATATGGGTTTCATGTGTTTCTGTTTAACGCCTTTGGGTGGTCTCCAGCTCTTTGGTTTTCTAGCTAAGAAAATGTTTTAAGATGATCATTCCTTACCATTTTAATGTGTTATGTTAAACCTTTGATTTGTGTTGCGGCTGTCGATTAAAATGTTTTCAAGTTTATGATGATGTGCCGGAGAAACTGTCTCTATCTTTGATTCTGCTTTAAATATGGTTCTAGTTCGTTCTAAGTTTGATAAGTTTGGGTGAAATGCAAGTCGTAACTTTCTTCCTTGATCATTTCTGTTTGTCCTTATATCAATGGTGGTTTTGAATGGTATTTCTATTTACATGAAGTCGGTTGGGTCTTCTATTTTAGATGAATAATCAATGGTTGCTTTAGTCCATGGCTAGTTTGTTAAAGTTTGACGGTTTAGCATGTTCCAGCTTGTTTTTCTGGGCATTACCTTCCTGTATCTGAGTCCCTACTGTTTCCCTATGTGAACATAGCCTATTAGCATGATATTCAGTTGATTTTGCATATGCTTGTCTGAAAATCTGAGTTTAGGGTCATAAATCTGTGATACTGGTCTTCGTGATATCAGAATCTTGTTAAGCATGCATAAAGAATGACTGCACTCCCTGCTTGCATCTTTGATTCAAGAATAGCTTTGTTTTTCCCTCAAAATGACTAAATGTTTAGATATAATGGTCTTGTTGGTTGCTATTACATTAGGGGTTACTGAAAAGTGTTGAAAGCCTGCGCCTGTTCTTTTTTTTTTTTTGTGTGTGTTGTGTTTAGGGTTAACCGCTGCTGTTGAGTCGTAGTGTTGTGTTGTCTGCCCTGTTTTGAAGTCTTGTGTCTTTCCAGCCTGTTTAAAAGTAAAACTGTTTTTCAACTTGCATAAATACCTGCTGATTTGTTACTGTCATATTGCTTTATGGTAGATGCCACTTCATTTAGCAAGTAAGAGACTAGCTTGTCATGCTAGCATCAGTGGTTCGTGACAGCTTTTGTTACTTTCTTAAACTTAAACTCCTCTCTCATTGTTTGAAATTCTTCCTCATTCCAATCTCTGTTTTCAAATAGGTCAAGTCTTTAAGCTATTGTTTTGCTAGTTTCGTCATTTTTTCTTCCTGTATTTTCCTTTAATGAACTACCTGTTAGTTTAGTGTGAATAAGGCTTCCCAGGGTTTTGAAAGGATCAACTGCTTAGCTTGGTTGTTTAACGGCTGATTTGTTCTCATGTTAGAGCTTCATGGCATATGACATTTGAGTTTGCAAGCTACACTAGTTCTTTTAGTTGAATGTTGGCTGCAAACAAAGAAGTATATTTTCATGCCTGCCCTGCTCTATTTCTCATGATTCTGATGCTGGAATTTGATTTTCATTCTTGTGAACTGGTTATCAAGTCTTTCTGTTAAAATGTTTGTTATCATGTTCATTTAAGCTACTGTAGTAGGCATTAGGATACCCCTTTTTGAGGTCCAGTCATCCTCCCAGTAACTTGATAAGGCTAAGGTGCACTGCTTTGTTCCCGTTTGCTGCATAATGTTACAATTTGCTGCTGTTCGGTTTCCTCTGATTCCTGCTGGTCTCTGGATAGTCTCTCCTTACTCCATATGCATAAGTTATATTGTTTCTATTCGTCTTAACCTGTAGACTTTCACTTACATACTCACGGTCACTAACGACCCTTCTAAAATAGAATTATCTTAACTAGTATGTTACTTGTGCATTGAAACCTTCTTAGTCGCTTTACCAGAGAACATAGTTGCTGGCTGCTCCCTTGTTAAAGAACCCTTGCTTTGGTTGTTAATTGTGTTAGACCCAATGTGATGTGTGCACACGGAAAAGGCCAACTTCATGTGAATTTAAGCATGCAATTCTTGTTTCTCGATATGTTATGGTCATGTTAGTGCGAAGTTCTCTTTATGTAGTAATAACTTTGTCCTTAAAACTTAATCTTGGATATGTTTGGTTGCTTATACATTCTTTATTTTTTCTTTGTACGCGACTTTGTGTCAAGCCTCCTCGGGACTCCACCCTTGCACCTAGCGTCTCCCTCGAGTTATTAGCAGCGATATATGGTCTTGGAAGCAGGAAATCAGTGTATATGCACTGATATACACTAGGTATACTGCGTGTGTACTGTATGATGATGCAGCATGGGAGGGGCTAAAAGCCAGATATGGAGGCAGCACCTGGATTTTGTTTAAGGGCCAGGCAGGCCCAAGCTTAGAGTTAGGACAGGTGTTGGAAAATTGGGCCTGCAGAGCCCATTCCTATTTTTATGTGTTCTTGTGTTTTCTTTGCTATTACCTGTATTATTTGTTACTTGTTTTTTAACTCTAGCTTTATTTGTATTATTATTTTGTTGTTAATCTAATTATTGCCCCAACATGTCTCCATTTTTGTTAATTTCCATTTTTGATTCTCTTAGTGTTAAAACTTTTCCTACAATTTATTTTTGACAAAACTCTTGGAAAATTGGTTCAAGTATTGGTCAATCTTTGCAAACCTAGTCAATATTTTGCAAATTTAGCCAGTTCTTTCAAATCTAGTCAATCTTATGCAAATTTAGTCAATTCTTTCATATTTAGTCAATATTATGCAAATTTAGTCAATATTATGCAAATTTAGTCAATTCTTTCAAATTTAGTCAACACTTTAGAATTGAGTCAAAGTTTGTCAAGAACCCTAATAGTCGGTCAATCGCAAGTTAGCGGTCATTTTGAGTGATTAAGTTCTTCTCAAAAATGAAAATTGAACCCCAACCCTTTCTTTGGTATGTAAGAAGATTTTTCTATTAGGTTATTTTAAATGTTTTGATTAGTTTTCTAATTATCTATAAAATTAGGTGACAACTCTTTCAAATTTCGGGAATTTGATTAGTACTTAAAATAATTAAGTATTAAATCGAATTTTTGAAAAATCAAAAGTCACATTTTTTCGAATTAACACGAGCTTTTCTGGATCATTCGTGAGGTAGCTATTTAAATCTTCAATAGACCTTTGAAGATTCCATATTTATGTTTTGTTCTACTTGAGAACTAGACATGTGAGACATGTATTTCATTTGAGTATTCTGTATGTAGAGGTTTGTACATGTGACAGCAGTTCTGGGATAGTTGCAGTTTAATTTCTTCCGCTAATCTATAATATCAACCTATTTATCTTTTGCTTCTATTATTATTGTTAAGTTCTTTAGGTTTGGGCTGATTCGCCTTGGTGGATTAGCTGAGTGCGATCACACTCAAATTTTGGGCTATGAAAGTTCTTGTTCTCGATTTACAAGGAAGAAACAAAGTAGGGGTGAGTACATCGAAACATATTCAGTAGGTTCAACCGACTAGGTAGGAAAAATTAGATAAGCATGTAATAACTAAGGGTCCCTGTCACCTGCACTGAAGGGGTAAATGCACAACATATAAATATACCCAATTATAAGAACAATTAAAGATATAAAGTGCAATTAGAGATGCAAAGCAAATGAGATGTATGAATACAATAGCGTCGCAGGCCATTTATAAGGTGAAATCACGACCATTGCATGGCCTATGTACACATCTATCGAGTTAAAGCTACTAGATAGAAACCGGGAGCATCCCAAGCCATGTACTAAAATCTCTCAAGGCATCACATGCAAAATATAAAGTGGTACAATCCCTCCTTTGCCACCTCAGCATGGTCAAGGGATTTTAGAAAAGGTGGTATAATATCTCAATCCTCGAGATGAATTTATTCTAATGCAACAAATCAAGATATATATAACAGAACATACTTAGAATACCGATAAATTACCAATATAGGATCATGAAAATAGTCCAAGTGCCACAATTTGAACCATAAGTCATTCCTATGTCTCAAAGTATCACACTTTCACCAATAGCCAAATATATCAATAATACCGGACTTCGCAAGTCCACGAAATGTGCATATAAGTCCCACCAGTACCTTGAATACCATCAATTACCACAAAGTTTCTCAAATAATATCACAAGCCTCATATGATCACCATAATACCTAAAAGTGTGTCAAATATCCAGGAAAGATCACAATTTGCCAATAAATCCACAAGTTACCCAATTCCAATACAACCGATATCACATTTTCACCCTAGACTATCATCATATTAATCGAATCACTCATGAAACAATCCAAATCTTAAAATTATCATATAAACATATTTAATAACTCAAATTCAATCTAAAAAGGTTAGTCGAAAAAACCTTGATGCCGAAATCACACTCGAACCGAGCTTTCAATCAACCCAAACCTTGAATCGAGCTCCAAATCAATCAACAACTATCAAGCATGGATTATATAAGTCAAGAGATAAATTTTGATACCCATATTGGCATGAATTAGGATTAGGCGCAAATGGTCAAAAGTAGAACTTAAATTTGAAGTTCTCAAATCTAAAAATTGACTAAAATATATTTCTACATGAGAAAAAGAGTTCATGGGTGAAAATCTAATTAAAATCGAGTTCAAATTGAAGGAGAAATCAACATTTAAGTTTCCAATTCAAAGCCATGGAAATCCCCATTTTGAATATCCAAAATCATGAAATTCAAGACAAAATCAAGATAAAAGTAATGGAAATTAATTAATTTGATGATAGAAACACTTACTCAAAAGTTTTTTTCCAAAAGGTCTCTTTAAAAATCACCCAACAAAGCTTGAAAATGTTATTTTTGCATATTTAAAACTAATCAGTCAAAATACTACTCCGCAAATGCGGGTGGGGCCTGTGAACGTGGACTGTGCAAGCAAAATAACCTTTGTGAATGCGGAGGTATCATTCATGAATGAGGAGAGAGGAACAGGAGAACTTTGCGAACGCGGAGGGTCCTACCGCGAACGAGGAGAAGCGGATAATTGAACCTCCATACCATATATGTATCCACAGCAGAAATGGCCATTCGGACTCAAGGGAATTATCAGAATTCAATTCTAAGGTCTCCTCAACATAGTTACCGATAAACTTAATAAAACTAGCTTAAAACTCAAAATACCAAGACATTCCTCAAAAACTCTAAAAATTACAACGGACACTATTTCTAGCTTCACCATTCAGAACTACTGGAACTGCCAAAATTTCAATTCGAGCTTCCAAACCCAAGTATTGACCAAAGCCAAACTTTCACTTTAGAAACAACTAAAAATGTAACTTTTGGTCCCAATTCTCTGTTTTAACTCTAAATTCAGTTCCTTAACTTCTCTAAGACTGGATTCAACGTTTTGGAGCTTATAGAATTAATGGACCTTTATCCAATACTCAAAACTCTAAATAGTACAAAAACTCACTATTTTAACAACTTAAGCTTCCAACTATGCCAAAACTCATATTTACTACTGTTAAAACACAGGATCTCAGTTCAAATAATGTAGATAGTTCAAAATAGGCCCAAAGTAACTTATGGAAGTGTCACGCGCCGGGAGGGTACCCTAGGCATAACTTGTACCTGGCAACTATTGTTATTCCCCAAGAAAATCACCTAATCTTATCACATTCATTTACTCGACTCAATAACGGAAGATAACAAAGAAATAGCAATCTATCAGTGGGCTACAAACTATCAACTCAGTCTATCATAAATAAAATACGAAAAGGAAGAACAATCTCAGTGTAAAGAAGAAAAAAAAAGGGGGAAAGAACCCCAACATAACCATCATATGTCTATGTCTATAAAGCATCTAAAACTACTGTCTAAGGAGGTATCATAATAGACCATGGCTACCACAATCAAAGGACATAATGAAATAAAACTAAAGAAATAACCATCCTATGAATGCAGCGGAGGACTCACCACAATCTGAACTTAAGAATTTGCTCTGAACCTCAAAGATTAGGCTGCTGAAGTTCTCTGTATACTGAATCTGCATCATAAAATGATGCAGCCCAAAATGAGAGTTAGTAAATGGAATGTACTATATGTAAAATGGGCTAAAGTAAACGATAACAATGACAATCAACTCATCAATCACTCATCCTTAACTCAAAGTAAGGAACAAGACTCTATCACATCACTATCCATCAAGACATCACACAATCATATCAGCCTCTGAGTACAATCATAATGTAACGTATCTGGGAGTTTCTATAATCGATAACCACCACCTATGAGCAGGTGATGATACAATGAAGAGATGTTGTTGCCACATCCATTCAGTACCTTGCTTGGATAAAGAACGAGTCTATCGGGGATCCCAAAAGAAGTCCATCAAGCCCTCTGTGGGGCAAAAGAAATATCTATTTTCACGGTCCAATCCTCTCCTGCGCTGACCACGTAGTTAATGAGTGCGAGGTGGACTCACTCTTACTTATTTCGGTGCTAATATTCCTCCCAAGACTCGACATGCTCATAAGTCTATCAATGTATCAAGGATTTCCATCACCCAGCCCCTACAGGCAAGAACACTCAACTTATATCATCATCTATCAGCTCAAAGAGTAGGATTATTCCTTCAAACTGAAGTTCAACATCATTTAGATTCTAAGAAACACTAATTCTATCAATTTCAACCAACAATATACTCATCTCATGACTCAGGCTCTAACAATCAACAGATTTAGACAATCAAGGCTCTAGACATTACTCTTAAGTTCATTCTTGAAGTATTTAACAAGGAAATCATGCAAACTAAGTATACAATCTTTACAATAACACATGTGAACAGTAAATAGAAGTATGATGATCATCAATTTAAGAATATATATATATATATATATATATTAAAGGTAATCTTTAAGATAATTTTCAAGAATTTCAATTCAAGACTTCTCAACTATCACTCTCCTCCTACTACATGTATTGGGGTACATGGAAGAATAATTTCATGCTCTAGGTAGTCTTTACATACCTAGGATGATGAATTTCTACCTTTCCTTCAAGAATTTGTCCTGGGACTCAAAACCCCCCTCTTGCTATTTTCTCCTTCTCTCAGTTTCTCTCATTTAGATATAGAAAAATATGGGTTTTGAAACTCTTTTTGTCAGAATTAATACTTAAGAACACGTTTTGGGACTTAAAATAGGTCAAAAATGACCAAAATACCCTTCCTGAAATTTAAACGAAAAAAATTTAAAACTGTTGTACTGGTTCGCGACGCTCCAACGGCATGGACCATTACAATTTAGCTAATTTTCAGTAATTTCAATTCCCGTCAAATTTCAAATAAAAAACTAAAGTGTCACTCCACGCCCCCTCCACGTCGCGCCATGAGCACGGATAGACACTGTCCTGACATTTAGTGAAACTTATTTTTCACTTCGGGTGCTCTTAAATCAGGTCGAGACCATTTTCTCACTTGATTTTCCACACTGATCGTAAATCTGATCTCAGATTTCCTATTGAAACGTAGAAAGACGCGTTGTGCGCAGGATTTTGTTTTAGGAGCATTTCAATAATTTCACGAGATGTTACATCATCTCCCGCTTGGGATCATTCATCCTTGAATGATGAGTAAAGATCTATTAGAACCACGAGTAACCTCAAAACTCATCTCATTCCTCACTCGGGAACTCTCAAAGTTCCAACTATCCACCACTTTCTACATTTCTATCTTAGACTCAAGAATGAAATTAGCACACTAACTCAAGGAAGGAATTTAAATAACATTAAGGATATGGACATTACCTTCAACATCATCGTCATTTGGCACCAATCGATGCAGGTATTTGAGTTTCATTGCTTCCTCCGCTTCACACATAGCTTCCTCAACAAATTGATTCCTCCGTAGCACTTTGATAGAGGCTATCTCTTTGTTCCTCAGCTTACGAACTTGTCGATCAAGGATTTGGATTGGACTTTCTTCATAAGATAGACTATCCTTCACTCCCGTACTCTCAACAGGAATTGGCAAGGCAGTATCTCCCAAACGCTTCTTTAACATTGACACATGGAACACCGAGTGAACTCTATCTAGCTCGGAAGGCAAGTCTGGATCATAAGCAACCTTCCCAATCCTCCTAACAATCTGGTATGGTTTTATATAACGTGAAATCAACTTTCCTTTCTTACGAAACCTCGTGACACCCTTCATGGGCGACACCTTCAAGTACACCCAATCATCTACCTCAAACTCCAAGTATCTTCTCCTCACGTCTGTGTAAGACTTTTGATGACTCTGTATTGTCTTCGACCTCTCTTTGATAACTTTCACCTTCTCCATAGACTGATGGACAAGGTCAGATCCGATTAATTTAGCTTCGCTAACCTCAAACCAATCAATCAGTGATCTACATCTCCTCCTGTATATTGCCTTATAAGGGGCCATCTGAATGCTAGCATGGTAGCTATTGTTGTATGCAAACTCGATCAATGGTAGATGGTCATCCCCATTACCTTTGAAGTCGATGATGCAAGATCTCAACATGTCCTCCAAAGTTTAGATAGTGTGCTCTGCCTGCCCATCTGTCTGAGGGTGAAAAGTTATGCTCAAATTCACTTTCGTACCCAAACCCCTCTGGAAAGTTCTCCACAATTGAGAGATGACTTAAGCTCATCTGTCCGAGATGATAGACAATGGAACCCCATGCAACCTCATAATCTCTCGAACGTATAGCCGCGCATACTCCTCAGTTGTATTAGTTGTCTTAACCGCCAAAAGTGGGTTGATTTAGTAATCCTATCAACAATCACCCATACTGAATTATGCTGCTTTCGGGATCTTGGTGAACCAGTGATAAAATCCATGTTGATCATCTCCCACTTCCTCTCAGGAATTTCAAAGTTCTGGGCTAGTCCACACAGTCACTGATGTTCAACCTTATCCTGTTGACAATTGGGCATTTAGAGACAAATTCAGCAATGTCCCTCGTCATTCCATTCCACCAATAAACTTCCCTCAAGTCGTGATACATCTTGGTAGAACCAGGATGAATGGAATATCTGGAGCTATGAGCTTCAATCATGATCCTTTCTCAAATGCCATCAATAGGGGGCACACACAATCTACCCTGGTATCTCAACACCCCATCTCTCCCTTTGGAGAAAACCATCACCTTCTGCTTATGGACCGCTTCTTTCAATTGGAATAGGAAAGGATCTTGGTCTTGCTTTTCCTTCACTTCAAACACTAAGGATGAGGTAGACCCATCCTGAACATTAACCTCGCCTTCATTGTTCTCCTCAAGTTGCACTCCCAATTGAGTCAATCTATGAACTTCCTTAGCTAGTTCCCTCTTTTCTTCCTCCACATGGCTAGTGCTATCCATAGACATCCTGCTAAGAGCAACAACAACAATGTTAGCCTTACCTGGGTGGTAGAGAATGCTCATATCATAAACCTTGAGCAACTCCAGCCATCTCCTCTATAGCAGGTTGAGCTCTTTCTGGTTGAACACGTACTGCAAGCTCTTGTGGTCAGTCAACACGTCCATATGCACTTCATACAGATAGTGATGCCAAATCGTAAGTGTGAATACCACTGTTGCCGACTCGAGATCATGAGTCAGATAGTTCTTCTCATGGATCTTAAGTTATCTGGAAATATAAGCTATCACCTTCCCTCTCTGCAATAGTATACAACCCAATCCAACTCTTGATACATCATAGTATATCACGAAGTCTTTAGTCCTATCAGGTAAAGTCAAAACTAGGGCTATAGTCAATCTAGTCTTCAATTCTCAGAAATTATTTTCACATTCCTTAGACCATTGAAACTTGCTTTTTTCTGAGTCAGCTTAGTCAATGGTGCTGACAAGGAAGAGAAGCCCTCAACATATCTGTGGTAGTAGCTTGCCAAACCCCAAAAGCTTCTTATTTCTGTCGAAGAAGTTGGTTTAGGCCAGTTCTTAACTACTTCAATCTTCTGAGTATCCACCCGAATATCATCTCCCGAAACAACAGGGCCCAAGAAAGCCACTGACTTGAGCTAAAACTCACACTTTGAGAATTTTACATACAACTCATGGTCTTTGAGTGTTTGCAAAACCACTCTAAGGTGATTCGCATGCTCCTTTTCATCCTTTGAATATACCAGAATATCGTCAATAAACACGATCACGAATATATCAAGATATAGTCTAAATACCCTGTTCATCAAATCCATGAAAGTTGTAGGTGTATTTGTCAACCCGAAGGACATAACTAAGAACTCAATGTGGCCTTTGGGATATCACTTTCTCTCACCTTCAACTGATGGTAACTCGATCTGAGGACTATCTTTGAGAAACAGGTAGCACCCTGAAGTTGGTCAAAGAGATAATCTCTCCTTGGGAGAGGATACTTATTCTTTATAGTGATCTTGTTCAGCTATTAGTAGTCTATACACATTTTGAGAGACCCATCTTTTGTTACGCACGAATAGGACAGGAGCACCCCAAGGTGAGACGTTAGGCCTTATGAAACCTTTCTCTAGTTCTTTTAATTCTTTCAATTCTGTGGGGGCCATTCTATAAGGTGGAACTGAAATGGGTTTCGTCTCGGGAAAGACATCAATCCCAAAATCAATCTCCCTATTGGGATGGACTCCGGGAAGATAATCAACAAACACCTTAGGAAACTCATTCACAATCGGGAATGACTCAAGAGTAGCAAATTCAACATCATCCACTACTACAAACTGCCTGAAAATCAACGGGAAAAAATGCGACGGATTGCATCGCCCAAAAAAGTGATGGACTAAGCAATGATGTCTGCCGCTTTCTTATTTTTCATTTCTTTTTAAATATTTTAATTATGAACAGTGACAAACTGCAACTATATGTCTGTCGCTTTTTTTGCCAAATTTTCCAAAAAAATTTATTTATTTTTAAATATATTTTTATAATTTGCGACTGACGGAGTGACAAAGTTCGTCGCTTATTTTTTTAAAATTAAACCTTTAAATATTTTTACAAAATTTTAATAAATAAATAATAAGTTTTTTTAAAAAATTTTGCGACGGATAGAATGGCATTGTCTGTCGCTGTTTTATTTTCTAAAATATAAGTTATTAATCAAATAAAATAATTAATTTTTTAAATGGGGCGAAGGACTTGGAGACATTGTACGTCACCCCCAAGTTCGAATATTATTTGGGGACCCGTCTTTTTACCTCATTTCCTTAACCTAAAATTTTAAAATTTCCCCTGACACTCCCTTGTCTCTTCCACCTAGTAGTCGTTCATAGTCGTCGCCTCCTCCATACCCCCGGCAGCAGTCCCGACGTCGTCCCGAGGTAAGTCGCCTCTCTCTTTCCTCTTTTTATTTGTTAGCCTTTATTTATATATTTTTTTAAAGAAATTATATAATCTTGAATTGTTTGTTAGTGTTGTTTATATATGTTGTTGTCATTGTTATATTGATTGTGAATTAGTGAAGAAAGTTTGTGTTTTGATTTTAGGGTTTAGTTTAAATTTGGTATTTTGAATTAGTTTCTGATTTGAGGGATTTTGTAAGTTTGAATTAATGTGTGTATTTGAAGTGATTATCATTGTTGGAAAGTGCATTGAAGTAGAAATTTGTAAATGAGTTTGAATTAGTTTGTGATTTGGGGGGATTTTGTTAGTTTTAATTAGTTTGTGATTTGGGGGATTTGTTAGTTTGAATTAATGTGTGTATTTGAAATGATTATCATTGTTGGAAAGTGTATTGAAGTAGGAATTTGTGAATGAGTTTGAATTAGTTTGTGATTTGGGGAGTTTTGTTAGTTTGAATTAGTTTGTGATTTGGGGGTTTTTAATTTGTTAGTTGGAATTAAAGTGTAGTATTTGAAGTTATTGACATTGTTGGAAAGTGTATTGAAGTAGGAATTTGTGAATGAGTTTGCATTAGTTGTGATTTTGGGGGACTTGTTAGTTTGAATTAGTTTGTGATTTGGATTTTGTTAGTTGGAATTAGAATGTAGTATTTGAAGTTATTGACATTTTTTCTTTGAATATTTAAGTGTGAATTTGTGAATGTAGATTCTTGGATTGTAATTTAAATTGTGTATTTTGAATTAGACTATAAATTTGAGTGTAGTTTAAATTTGTGAATGAGTATTTTTGAATTTTAGCTTGAAATGGGTTTTGAATTAGTTTGTGAATTGGGTTTTGTTAGTTGGAATTAAAGTGTAGTATTTGAAGTTACTGACATTGTTGGTTTGAATATTGAAGTGTGAATTTGTAAATGTAGATTCTTGGATTGTAGTTTAAATTGGGTGTTTTAAATTAGACTATAAATCAAACTTCTATGTATATAAATTTTGAACATTAATTTTGTATTTTTGTATCATTGTAGGATAAATTCGACCCGTAAAGGTTAGCCGATCGACCCGTCAAGCTAATCGGAAAAGATAAATGTATTTTACTTGGAGTTTATATACTTGTTAAATTGAATTTTAATACTTTTATACTTAGAAAAATTCAGCTTATGCATATTTGAAACTTGAATTATTATATTTTAGGATATGAAGTAAACTTTAATTAGTTGTAAACTTTAAGTTGAATATGATTTAGAACTTGGAGTTTATATACTTGTTAAGTTGAATTTAAGTACTTTTATACTTAGAAAAATTCAACTTATGCTCATTTGAAACTTGAATTATTATATTTGAGGATATGACATAAACTTTAATTAGTTGTGAACTTGAAGTTTATGTACTTATTA
>JAOTQR010127920.1:0-22649 GCA_025774065.1 Solanum ossicruentum
AGTACATGATTCCAAAGTATAACCAAAGGTGGTCTCTAATCTTACACCGGTGCATGGTTTCATTTGAGTTGTTACTTACTTCACATATAGTATATCCTGCCTTACATATTCAGTATAATATCTCATACTGATGTCCCTTACAGGGGACCTGCATTTCATGCTGCAGGTACAGGTGCTAGTAGATCTCCCCAATAGGAGTACAGGTCATTCAGCTGTTGTTATCAAGCTCTAGGTTGCTTCGGGGCTTTGTGTATGTCTAGAGCTTATATGTTTGTATTGTACAGTTAGTGGAGGCGGGGCCTGTCCCGACCTTTATCACATATTTTTTATTATCTAGAGGCTTTGTAGACTATGTAAATTAAAGTGTGGTCATGTCTCGTATTTTAGACACTGTGGGCCCAATGGCATAGTCATATGCATTTCCTTTTGGCTTGTTCACTATTTATCTTCTTAAAGGTGTTTCAAATGTAGAGGTCCCTTATAATATGTATAGAAAGTGCAAAGATACAGTTTGGTTTTCCCGAGCCTTACCAGCAACGGGTGCCAGTCCTCCCTAATGGGACTTTAGGGTGTCACATTTGTCATGATCCAAGCATAAAACCTAACAGTAGCATGCTAAGTGAGATCCTCGGAAGAACCTCAAGCTAACCCCTTTGCATACAATCAATCACATAAGATAGAACAAGGAGATACAAGTCTAGAAATTGAATCAAATATAGGTCCAATAGATGTCTCTAACTCAAGACATAAGATGGGGGCTCAGACAAGCTTGGCTCACCCTAAACATAAAATAAAGTTGTCTCTAAAACAAAAACATGACATGAAGAACCATATAAAAGGCTTTGTCCTTGAAACATGAAGACTCACCCAATCTGGATCGGATAAGTATTTGGATCTATCCACGGGGTTAGTTGATAGGACCACCTACACCTATATTATGATACAACATATGGACAAAGTATGCATTGGTATGTTTAAATATACAAAGTATGTAGGCATATAATGAAATATGGGGATATAGTAATAACCTATCTAGTCATGAAACATAAGCAAAGACACATGTGTATATATTTGGGAACTAAGTAGAGAAGCGAACATCATAGATTCCATGAATACCATGATGCAATACTTCACAATATAGCCAAGAGTCACTTAAGAAAACCATTTTCCTTGAAATAATATCATAAGACATGAAAAAACTTAAAACCATAGTAAGAGTAATAAGTCACGAAAATTCTGCCATAAGCCTTTATATGAAAATCATTAATCTTGTAAGAGATCATGAACATAGGTGAGATATCAAAAAAACATGAAAGAGTCCAAAATCAAATCTGAGTGTAATCGTAACTGACTTAAATCATGTGCGCTATAATATGGAGTCCTGATATTATCCCTACCGATGTGCTATCAAACTATAACACATTAATGCTTAAAACTTAGGATTTTGTATTCTCAATGAGATATTTATTGGTTTCATGTGTTTTTGTATTTAGATTTGTAGGATTATAGGTTGGCTATGATTTGGGGAAAAATTGTAAAGTTGTTGGTTTTTGATGATTTACGAGACTCTCTACAGATCATAAAGCATTCTACGAGTCATAGAAGATGTCTCATGACAAATTTCAATGAGAGATGATTTCTAAAGATCAGCTTAGGGAGACATGAATACGAGTCGTACAGTATTCTACGAGTTGTATAGATAGGTTTCGTGAAGATATCAAGTGAGAACAATTTGATAAACTTGAAGCCTACGAACATACATTACAAGTCATAGATCAATTTATGAGTCGTGAAGTTGTGTCATGGAAGAGAAGTCCAGAATCCTAGGAGCTGACTACGGGACCTCGACTATGAGCCTAGAAGACACTGCAAGTCATAGATACATGTAATAGAGTTTGCCGACCAGTTTTTCTATTTTAGTTAGGACTTAATTATAATTATGATTAATAGTACTTTTAGGTTATTTTTTGGGGAGGACATAATTATTCAGAGTTTTTGAGGTTTTGTACTTGGAGAACTCAGTATTTGGGAGAGAAGATTGTGAGAAAATACTTGTGGGTAAATTTGATCTTCAATCTTGTGATTCTCATCAATCTTGGATTTGCTTGATTTCGATTCAATTGTGTAAGTGCTTAATTACATTTTCTCAATTCATAATTTCTTTATATACACATAGCATGAGCACCCAAGTCCACAACTAGGGTTGTAGAAACCATGAAGAACTAATAAAGTAAACCGGGATAATTTACAATTATTGGGTTGGGTATATGCGAGTATTAATCAAATCTCTTTGTTGTGCATGTTTTCTAGTTATGGCCAGCATTAGAACCTGCCTATTGATACTGACTGGACCAATGTAGTAATTAATCAGAAAAGAGATTGATTAATAGGATTCTTTTGATGTGTTCTCGTCTAATCAACTAAACTGGGCTAGGGGAAGATTGTACTGGAACTTATAGGTAATGGTTAGTATTGAACATTATGGAGAGATGCATCAAGAAACATAGTGAAATTTGCCTATCACCTTTAACCTAAGGGCTTGGTGAACTTAAATTTGCCATCTTGCATGCTATACACTAGACAAGAATTGGGTTATCTGGTGATACTAAGTTGGAAAATCATGAGAACATAATACCCTAGTTGCTCTTTATTATTGATTGTCTCTTATGATAGTTAATTAGTTTATTTTCTTATTGATTATTACAACCCCCCCTTTCCAGGAATTAAGTTGGTTAACTACTTGGATTGCTTATTCGTGAATTTGTCTTGAGTCTATGTATTCGTTGTGGGTTCAACCCTAATCTTGGTTAGATTTTATATCTTGACAACGACCACTTTATCCTCTAAAAATGAGGTGTAACATGGGCAACATCAAGATTTTTGTGCCATTGCGGGGAATACGGCTAGACTTAGTTGATTTATTAAGTAATTCGAGTGTTAATCCTTAGTTCCCTTTATTTTACATTTGTTTTTGTTTTTGTTTTTGTTTTTGTTTCTTTGTAAGGTTACGAGTAGTGTATGCCCAACACTTGGAGTCAAGGAAATCCCTTAACAACACTTGATTAGATCCACTGAACTACACAACAAGGATTGCCCGAGAAAATGCCAATAATGTAGCCAATACAACCTTGAGCAGGGATAATGATGATGATGAAAGGAATGAGAATCCACCTCCTTTAGAGGGCATTCCATAGCCTTGGGAGTTCAATGCCAAAGCTTACGAGTGGAATCATTACAGGTTGAATCAATAGTTATAGATGTGACAGGAGCTATTGTGTTGTCACCACTACTGACAGAGACAAAGCTCACAGTCTCTAGTGGGTTACTTCAGATGTTGCAGAACCATGGGTTATTTTTGGGGTTACCATCAGAGGATCCACATAGACACTTGCACAATGTAGCAATTATTTGTAAGAGTGTGATGGGAACACAAAATGTTTCCATGGATGTTGTGGGACTTTGTGTCTTCCCATTGTCTCTCACCAGCAATGCTACATTATAGCTATATGAGCTCCCACAAAGTTCAATCACTAGATGAGTAGATTTGCAGAAGGCCTTTTTGGGAAAGTACTTCCCTAGATCGAAGAAGCTCAAGTTGAAGGACCAGATCAATAACTTTGAGCAACTTTCTGGTGATTCCATAAGCACTACATAGGAGTGGTTTACTAAATATCTAAGAAGTGTCCCTAATCACAAGATAGTTGATGGTGACTTGGTGGAGATCTTATACTGTGCCCTTAAAGAGAACAGTCAGGCTTGTGTTGACATTATCATAGGAGGCATGTTTCTAGATCAACCATTTGCAGGGATTACTCAGCATATGGAGCAAGTGGTGAAGACGAATCGTGTTGGGAACAGTGGGATAGAGCTTCTATAAAGAGTTCATGTGATGTTAGTGTGGGTTTAGACAAGAGAAAATTAATGAAGAAATTATGCAGCAACTTGCTCAACCTCATACAAGAATGTATGTGGTAATCAAGAAGAACCAAGAGAGAGTGAACGCAGTCGTTCACCAAGTCA
This sequence comes from Solanum ossicruentum, assembly GCA_025774065.1. Classification (NCBI taxonomy): domain Eukaryota; kingdom Viridiplantae; phylum Streptophyta; class Magnoliopsida; order Solanales; family Solanaceae; genus Solanum; species Solanum ossicruentum. Next base: position 4,021 of record JAOTQR010127920.1, read on the forward strand.
CGACCCGAACTAGGACTAAGATGTGACATGGCAAATGGAGAACGTGAAGGGACCCAAAACAAGCCTCTTAGCATATCATACACACATTCTTTGTTGCGGAAGTAACTAAACAACAACAAGAGAGTCAAAATAGGGATAAAGGTTGTAAAGGAAATCTTCGATATCATAAAAATATAAAGAGTCAAGCACATAGCATAGAAACATCGTACTATTCCAACAACACATCTAGACTTGGAATGGAGTGGGGGCCAAGACACTTTCCGAGCTCACCCTCATAATGTCAAATGTAAACATAAAGAAGTTTTAGAAATAACAAGAGTAAGTAGATAGTGTCCTTGAACTTGAGGACTCACCAAGCTTATCTTTAAGATGTCAAACTAGCCATGTGGAGGAGGATAGTCAAATGGAGCTCTAATTCCTATATGGTAACATCATGTAGGCATAGATATGCATTAGTACGTTTGAATGTATTAACTATGTATGATGCAGTGCAACAAGAGATAGGAAAAATAATCAAAATGTATAATTATAAGCAATAGATAGCATAATAACAATATTGCATGTATGATCAATGCTTAAAGTAAAACATGCTTCGCAAATCATTTATCTTACACAGAACATAATATATAAGTGTGGGAAGAGATCTCAAACTACACAGAATAAGACCAAGCAAGCTACAACTTAGAATCACGATGATCCCTCACAGGTAAAGAGGTGGTCTACTTGCATGGTAAACCATTCTTCAAACTTGTGGGAACATAATGCAATGCGTATGAAGTAACCTTCCTTACGAGAACATGATCCAATTTTGGAAAGGATTTCATTAAGAACTTCACCTTACAGAACACAACCCAATTTAGGGAAGAACCTCAAGAGAAAGTGTTCTAAATGGATGCACTAGTAAAACAAGGGCAAAACCTCATCCAATGGAGGCATATAGTTCAAGGAAAAGAGAGCACTCCCTCAATTCATCAATGCTAAATCTAATCCCACAGAATATATAAAGTGATCATAGCTTTAATAATTCATAAGAAATATAGGAACATGACATGAGTAGCTCTAAAACATCTTTGACCTCCAATGGTGAACCTAACTTTAAAACAAGATTAGATCATCATTAAACATTACCCTTGCATTAACATCAACATCAAAGGCTCACAAGAAGTAAAATCTTTAAGAAAAGGGCTTAATCAGGCTTTACAACATCATCAACATTTTCATGAATTAAACACATCTTTAGAGAGCCCAAAATCATCATAAAGTCACTTGACACATAAATCAACCAATAGATCATCAAAACTTTAAGAATCCTTAAAAAGTCATTTTATCAAACACTTGGCGGGAGTATAATTCTAGTACAAAATCATATGATTCAAGAGTTAAAACATGTACAAAAACCAATGTAAATCCACCCACCAACACTTGGTAATATCCTCTAACAAGATACATCAAAACCCCTCATGAAATCTCATAATAGATCTTAGATTTATAACTCAAAACATGCATAGTTGAACAACATTTCATAAAACCCTAATGTAGTTTACAATCATAATCCATAATAACTAATACCCATAAGTAAATCAACTTGAAAACATGCATTTTATATGAGAGGGACGATTGGGCACCATGGGTGAAAGGACTCAATGGTTGAAACCCACATACCTCAAACTTGTAGATTCCCTTGATGAAGATTTGAATGAGAACTTAAAGCTTGAATGAATTTCTTGAGATCCAAAATAAGCTTGGAACCCTTGATTTAAGATGAAATATTTGTCTAAGTGATAGAGAGGGTTTTAGGGAAGGTCTTAAATGATATGGGGTTGAAAAATGACTAAGTATAGGTGTTTATATGTAGAGGATGTATTAAGCTCAAGAACCTAAGGCCTTGGACTGAAATAAAGAAAAAAGCCAACAAACTATACTGGTCCACGCCCTGACCGCGTTGCTTGGGGGTGCGGATCCACTCTATTTTCGTAAATTTTGGAAAATCAAATTTTGATATGGTTTCTCTAAAATCGGTGTTATACCCATTCCCCACTCAATTTTGCCCCCTGATCACAAATATAAAGTCGGATTTTCAATATCATGCATGAATTTTGAGATATATAGAAATTAATATTATGGGCATTTTCAAGGCACATTTTTGGAAACTTTTTGGGGTCATTTCAACCAAACCCTACATGCACACATGTACGAGGAGCCATACTATAAGAAAGAAGCTTGTTTTGTGATCAGACGAGGGGTTTCCAGACAAATGCCCAAGGGTCCAATCATGACTATTGGTGCCAAGGTCAAGGAAACTAAGGTTGGAACTATGGCAGAGATGGAGCTTTCAAAGATAACCATGGTGGTTACTATGATAGGAATAAGGGTCCAGATGTAGATTGGGGTCATAGAGAAGGATTCAGAAATGATTCATATGTGCCACCACACAATCGGGATGTATGTGCAGGCAATTCCAAAATTGAAGAGATGTTTGATTAAAGAAGGGTGAGACATAGGATGAGACCCTAAGGGACATGAAATCGGATATTTCAAAACTACATCAAAAGATAGAGTCTCATTTTGTGGCTATTAAATAGCTTGAAAAATAGTTTGGTCAAGTTAGTGCCAACATAGTTGAATCAGCATTACAAGGGTATATTTCCTAGCAACACAGTGCAAAATCCTAAAAATAAAGGGCAGTGTATGGCGGTTACTTCTAGGGATGGCAAGATCTTATTGATCCTCGAATGCCAGTTGATGAAGAAGATGTTCGTGAGGAGATAGTTGTAGCAAAGGATGCAGATGAAAGAGATGATTGTGTCAAGGATGGGGTGAATGGAGTAGCTGAAGCGGAAAAAAAGTTTAAGCATGTCCCCAGGCCTCCTCCTCCTTTCCCTCAAAGAATCAAAAAGAGGGACGAGGAAGGAAATTTCAAGCACTTTCTCTCCCATGTTTATATAACTATCTATCAACATCCCGCTCATTGAGGCTTTGGAGAAAATGTAGGGCTCTGCCAAGTAGATGAATGACTTGGTTACCAAAAAGCACACTGTGAGTCAAGTGCTTTCTCAAGAGTTTCAATATTGCAATGTTAGTACTATGAAGTCCTTAGCTCAGAAGAATGAAGATCCAGGTATTTTTACTATACCTTGAACTATAGGAGATGTTAAGTTCACAAGGGCACTATGTCATTTAGAGGCCAGTATCAATTTGGTGCCCCTTGCGGTATACAAGAAGCTTGGATTGGGAGCCCCTACTCCTACTAGCATTTGGTTATAAATGGAAGATCGAACAGTGAAGAAGCCTAGGGGGATACTCTATGATATGCTGGTCAAAGTGAAAATTTTTGTATTCCCTACAAACTTTGTGATTATAGACTGTGAGGTGACTTCATCATCCCAATCATCTTGGGAAGACCATTCTTAGAGAGTAGATGAGATCTAATGGATATGGAAGGTGGTTAACTCAGGTTTAGATTGAATGACAAAGAAGTTTTCTTCGACATACGTTAGTCCATGAAGATCCAGATGAGCTCATGAGTGAAGTCTGGGCAATTGGTGAACTCTGAGTAACCGATTTGCCTAAGTCATGCCGCAATAATAAATCAGGTGCTACTTGGGAGAAAACCCAAGGTTTCTCATGTAATAGCATAGTTATAGGTGCTTTTTTCAATTTTTTGATTCAGAGGTTGTTGTTTTCTTGTGTTTTGATTGTAATATTAGATAATGGGTTGGTTGCATATAGGGTGACAGTGTATTTCATGAAGAGTATGAAGGGTACAGGACTAAGTCATCAAATTTGGCTGAAAAGAGCATTAGGTTAAGTCTCTATGACTGGTTCTATGAGTTGTAACTCTATTTACGACTCATACCCCACTTCGTAAAGTTTTCCACTGTGAAGGAAAAATATGCACTCTAATCCATGAGCCAACTTTTACGATCCATAGATCAAAGTACGAGTCGTGAATGGGGTTTATGGACCCAGGTAAGTTTTCTCAAATTTTTCTAAGTGTTACAGGTTTTATGATATGATAATCTATGAGCCATAGAACCATCAACGACTCGTAATCAAGGTTTCCTAAACCCAGGCCCAGTAATTTTACAGATGGCCTAGTAAGTATAAAATGAGGGGTCAAATTATTTTAACCCCACATTTGACCTAAATTGACTAAAATCACCCAACCTACCCCACTCCCTAAAATGTTGATCAATTTCCAACCACCATGACTCATTTTTAGCGAGATTCCAACAACCTAGGGTTTTGTGCTTCGCCTTCTCTCTCTTCTTTAAGTAATCTTTGCTCTTGGTAAGCTTTTGGTTTAGTTTTAACCCTTATTTTGCCTTATTTTAATTGATTGATTTCAAAATCTTATGGAGCATGATGTTTAGACATTATTGAATCTTAATTGTGTTATGTGAAATTGGGTTGCCCTTGGTTGAATTGATTAATTGAATTCGGAATTGGGTATTTTAGCCTTGTGATTGTTATTGTTGTGCTTATTGAACGATCCACCATGTGTGATTGAATGATATTGAATAGTTTGTGCTTGTAGAATTGGTGGTGATGGCATGGGTACACTATTTTGTGTAAGTCTAATAGGAATGGTTGGAACAATAGGATAATTCATGCTTAATCATTTTCAATGGGGTGTATATGTTTAAAGCATGTTTGGGGAAATATTTATGGTGTGCTAATCTTGTGGGTATGTATTCTTGCTTCGATGCTAATACGTAGTTGGTTGAAATTGTCTTTTGGGGTCTGCGTGATGAACATAGGAACTCAGATGACTGAGATTTCCGGTCCACAAGTCGCTTTTATGACCTGTAGAGCAATGGATGAGTCATAATTACCCCTCATGTACAATTCTAGAAATGTGATATTTCATAGTATCCATCAGACGAGACCTACTACAAGTCATAGATTACTTTATGACTCATAGACAGGTCTCATAGATCTCTGCCTGAATATAATTATTCACTAGAATTTTGTACGACTTGTAAATCACATTACAAGTTATATCTAGGTTTGTAGCCTTTTCCAGTAACTAAAATTGGTTTAAACAACTGGTCTATGAGAGCACTTAACAACTCATAGTATTCACTACGACTCGTAAAGGGGCTCTTGTAGAACCCTTTAGCAACTGTACTTAGGTAACTTTTTTGTATTTCATTTCTTGATTCTTAGGGCTAACCATGGTGCTTTTATGTCTTTTTTAGGTATTATGGCCCCTAAAGGTAGATGTGCTGAGATTGAGTCTCTGAGGAGGAAGCTTAGGGATGAGCCTTCGGATGTTGAGCCTTCAGATATGGAGCAGAGCTCTCAACTGAGTAGGTCATTAGAGATACTTGATACCCAGCAAGACCCAGAGGCTTCTGTACCATAGACTAGACCGGCGGCCAGAGCTAGGCGCACACAGGCCCCTGTTACTAGTCTTTCCCAGTCTGAGAAGGGAAGTAGTGATGGGAGCAGCATGCCGCAGATGATTCCACCTAGAGAGGGGTACAGTTTTGAGGAGGGCTCTGAGGATAGATCAGAGGAAGAGTCCTCCATCTCAACATTATCTTCATTTGTACCAGATGCCTTTACTAACTGGTGGTGCATCGAGAGATTGGATGAGAGCTATAGAGAGGGCATGAAGCCAAAGGAGTGGGAAAAGTTGACCCATTCTATCTATGAGAAGCCCAGAGTTATTGCAGATGGACTTAGTTGTGTTCCCGATCTCTAAGACACGATGACATGGCACAGGCTTCACTGGCTAACAAATTCTCTTGGATGGTATTCCTCGACTATGGTGAGGGAGTTCTACATATCCTACTGAGCCACCATCTAGCTTTCTCTTCACAAGGGAATGAAAGCTCTCACTCAGCCTAGGCTGACAGAGACACGAGTAAGGGGTCAAGAGGTCGACATATCAGAGAAGACTATTTGCTGCATGTTCTTTGGTCCTGAGTTCTGTGCCTCTAGATCCACTACAGAGTTAGATTATATGGTAGGGCAGGCTCGGAACCCACTTATCATGAACGATCCTGAGGATCAGGCTGAGATAGGTGGTCAGGTATATTGCAGAGCAGGATTCAGAACCTTCTTGGGTTACCGCTCATACGGAGCCAATTGTTAAGGCTTTGCTCAGCTTCCCCACCAAATTCTGGTAGGCTATTATTTGTTCACGCATCCAATAGACGCTTGATGATAACACTTTGATATTAGAGCGTGTAGTTTGTGTTGCCAAGATTCTAGCTGGTTATGATATTGATTTGGTTCGCCTCATCACCGAGAAAATACATGAGGTTGCACTAAAGAGGGTCACCTCCATCCCTTTCCCATGTTTGATTCGCAAGCTCTACCTAGAGTCTAGGGTAGAGATTCTGCACTAGCTGGGCTAGTTAGTTAAGGCCTGGCATACTTTGGAGCCCAGCCTGATCAAGGCTAATAAGAGCTCGATGGCACTCCGGCGAACACAACCTTTACCTATGCCAGAAATGTTCGCCCCAACGCCAACACCTGAAGGTTCTGAGATTTACACCACCACTACTGCTACCGCTACTGAGGAGAGGCCTCCGCAGCATGGTGCAGATAACGAAAGAGTGCCCACTATTGCTGCTACTACACCAGAGGCCACTACTTCAAATACTCCTACAGCGGGCATGGTCTATGTGTTTGCCGCTTCTATCGAATCCATGGCTCAACGGTTATGACTTGCTGAGGCCTAGTTGGCTCAGCTTATTTAGTTGATCCAGTCATGGGTCCGCTAGGCTATCGTAGACTTGGAGGGCCAAAGTCAGGCATTCACTATTGCTACCATCTAGGATCATATTTCTACAGTAGATGTCTACATTGATGCCTTCGAGAAGAGGGTTCAGAAGAGATTAGTCGAGGCTCGATCTTCAAATTTTTCAGCCCTGCAATCGGAGATCCAACAGTTCTGGGATGATATAACAGCAACACTTACAGCATCAGTCACACAGCCAGAGATGGTATCTCTTATGCTTGTGCTTGCTTTATTTTCTTCCGATGAGCCTGCCTTTTTTCCCCTCGAGAAGAGACCTTGCGTGGATGAGGATGCAATTGATAGGCATGTATGCGCGAAGAGGTCCGAGTAGAAGGATCTTGGGTGTTCCTTAAGGGATTCAAGGCATGATGAGGAGATCAGACAAGCTCAAGAGGAGGAGTAGGTGAGGGGTGCTTGCCCCTCCAAACAGAGTACCACCGCTGAGCAGAATACTCTGCAAGGATAGGGTGGTCAGACTCAACCATAAACTGCCGCTTAGGCGCCCAGGTATGTTTTTGACCCCTTACATGCTATTTTTTTTATTGATTTTGTTCATTGTGGACAATACACATCTTTTTTGATGGTGTGTGGGTAGTTATCGGACTTCATGAAGTGATAGTAGCTTATGGTCCTTAACTACCCAAATTTTTTATACAAAGAATTTCTAGCCTGCGTTCTTTATCCCTGTAGATATTTAATTTCTGTTGAACCAACACGTTTAGGATGTTTAGATAATATTTATAGCACATAGTACTAATACTTTTGGCATATAACATGCTTTTATGTTTTGTTCTGAAAAATGGTACCCACAAAATATTTTGATTAGTAGTTAGATAGTAATCATGCACGTTTAGGTGTTTGACAATATCTGTTCTGATAAGTAAGGGTAAATGGAGATGATAAGCATGGTCTATGAGTCTTTTGTTAATAATGTGTGCAATGCCATGATAGTGTGAGCTTATTTTGCTAAATTCATGTATTTGCTAATTCAGAACTTGCCCTGTTACTCTAAGTTAGATTGTAGATTGAATGGATTAGGAAAGGAAAGGATCTTACGCTTTTGTTCTAAAATAGTCCACTTTAGCCTAAAAATAACCAATCAAATGATGATACATCCCTTGATCCAAATATTTGAGCCTTAATGTACCTATTCTTTCTAAACACCTAATTAACCTAGCCTTCTCTAGTGAAAATCCTGAAATTAGCCCTGGTCTATCCTTAAAAATTGTGCACCTTGACTGAGGCAAAAAGCTTCAGTTGAGGCTAGCTACCAAAAGTGGCTCTGGTTCGGAGGATAGATATTGTAAGTCTAAGTTGAGGGTGGGTGGTTAAGGGTAAAAGCAAAAAACTAAGGGTGTTAATTAGGAATGAGGAGAAAAAAAAAGAAAAATCATGTACCTGTTGGAAGAAAAATAAAAAATGCCTTAGATTGAGCTAAAAAGCAAAATGAAGTGTAAAAACAAGGCAAAAAGCTGAAAATATAGAAAAAAGCACCGGAAAAAGCTTGAATAAGAGAAAAAAAGGAGAACAATGTGAAAATGACAGAGTTGGTAGGGCAAAAGTGTAGAAAATGCAGTTTCAAGGAGGACCTTTAGTCGTTATTTTCCTAAAACATCATAACAAAGCCCCCTGAGCCTACGTTACAAGCCTAGAAAGTCCTAAAGTGATCCTAGTCCAATTAATTGAAGGTCTGAGTCATGAGTATAGGGGCAAGCCTATGGTATTAGTCAATATGTATGAATATTTTTTGTGAGAGTGAGTATTTTTGCACAATCCCAAGGTTAAGCATGAAATCATCATTGAGTGTCAAATATGGGACTTCTTTCTGTGAGAGCACTTGCATTGCATTGTTAGCATATGACTTGATCAGATTGTTGACTACTGATAGCCTCTTGCTTGTCATAGTTGTGTTGTCATATGCACCAGTTTGCGTTGGTTTGCTAAATAGCTATCTGTTCTTGTTTTGAAAAGTTGGTGTGAGTATCTGAGTTTGAATTGTATGTGATATATGCCATTAAGTTGAGGTGTGTGTGTTACTGTATTGTCTATATATATTTAGTCACCGCTTGAGGACAAGCAACAATTTAAATTTGAGGGTGTTGATGTGCTGTCAAAATACAGTACATTTGATGCTTACAACATAGGATATTGTGTGTTTTCAATGCGATATTTATGGGTTTTATGTGTTTTTGTGTTTAGATTTGCAAGATTACAGGTTGACTATATTGGAGCGAAATTGCAAAAGTTGCTAGCTATTGATGATTCACGAGACCCAATATGGATCGTAGAGCATTCTATGAGTTGTAGAGGATGTCTCCTGACAAATTCCAGTGAGAGATAATTTCTAAAGATCAGTTCAACAAGACATACATACGAGTCATAGAGCATACTATAAGTTGTATAGATTGGTTTTGTGAAGATTTCTGGTGAGGAACGATTTGATGAAGTTAAAGCCTACAAGCATGCAGTATGAGTTTAGATCAATTTATGAGTCATGAAGTTGTGTCGCAGAAAAGAAATCCAAAATCCCAGGACCACGACTATGAGTCATAGACATTACGAGTCGTGGAGACCTTTCATAGAGTTTACCGACCAAGTTTTCTATTTTATTTAGGACTTAATTGTAATTACTATAAATATTATTTTAGGTTCTTTTTCAGGGAGGACGTCATTATTCAGAGTTTTTGAGGGTTTGTACTTGGAGAACTCAACACTTGAGAGAGAAAGTTGTGAGAAAGCATTTGTGGGTAAATTTGATCTTCAATCTTGTGATTCTCATCAATCTTTGATTTTTGGGATTTTAATTCAATTATGTAAGTGTTTAATTATGTTTTCTCAGTTCATAATTTCTTCATCTAAACATAGCATGAGTAGCTAAATTTACAACTATGGTTGTGGGAACCACGAAGAACTAACAAAGCAAACCCTGATAATTTAAAATTCTTAGATGGGGTATATGCATATACTAATCAATTCTCTTTATTTTGCATGTTTTCTAATGGTGGCCAACATTAGAATCCACCTAGTGTTATTGACTGGATCAAGGTAGTAACTAGGAAGAGAGATTGATTAACAGGATTCGATTGATGTGTTCTCGTCTAATCAACCCAACTAGGCCAAGGGGAGGTTGCACTTGGACTTATAGCTAATGGTTAGCATTGCACACTATGGAGATGGGCCAAGTCGCATAGTGAAATTTGCCTCTCACCTTTGACTGAAGGCTTGGTGAACTTAAATTACCATCCTGCATGCTATATACTAGACAAGAATTGGGTTATCCGGTGATACTAAGTTGGGGAATCATGGAGAACACAATACCCTAGTTACTGTCTTTATTGATTGTCTCTCGTGATAGTTAATTAGTTTATTTTCTTATTGATTATTACAACCCCCCTCCCCCGGGGTATTGAGCTGGTTAACTACTTGGATTGGTTATTCGTGAAAACATAGAATAACTCATCCAATATGTGATGGTGTATACACACCCATGAGTGAATTAAGTAATATCATAGATATCATAGTGATCATGATCATTTCATAACCATACTTGCCTTGAATCATAATCATATCATAATGGGTAGTTAAATCTATATCAAAATTTCATAATACAAGTCCTTGTTCATGCATGCTCATGACATGAGGAATAAGAGTAAAGCATGGGTACTTGAAATTCATTCTTAAAACATGATAATAAGGTAGAAACATGCATAATCCATGAAAAAATAAAAATTCAGATTGTAATTGAAACTACGTATGCATGAAATCATAGTTTAAAGGGACATGTAAGTTCATAATTCATGGAAACTAAATCATTGGAATAAGAAGCAATTCATGTTTAAATTACCCTTTAATGATGATCCATATTATAATTCCATCAATTTAAAGTCAAAACTTGAAAATCATACTTAGATCATAGTTAAAATTCATGCAAATTTGAAGAAGTGATTTGGGCTCCAAGGTTGAACTGAAAGCAAGGATCAAACAACACATACATTCATTAGGAAGAGGAGTTTGAGAAGAAAACAACTTAGTCTTGAAACCCTAATTGAGTCCTTAGCTTGAATCCTTGAACTTGAGGCTTGATGTGCGTTTTAAGACTTACATTTTGAGAGACTGTGTGTTAGACATGCATAGGAGGGTTAGTAAAGCATAGAAATTGATTTAGGGGAGAATACTAGTCATAAAACGTTCCTAGGAGTAGTGTTAGCAAAGGGGGAAAAGACCCCCATACCCTTTAGAAATGCACCAGTAAAATGGTACAAGTGCCTTTTATGGAACAACCTCCAAGGCCATGGTGTGCAACATGATTCGTGGTGGGTTCCATGGTATGCACCCTTACTGAAAAGCATGGGGACAAATTTTACCAAAATAGACATAACTTCTTTCTCTAAACTTGATATTAGGTGAAATTAGATGAGTTGAAAAGATAATTAAAAGAGCTTTAATTTGGTAAGTCACGGGCCACCTAATTATTTTTGTGCAAGGAGATATGATCATTTGAAGTTGACCCTTATATCAGTTCATGCAAAAAACATAGAAAATGAAGTTCCTATGCACTTGGCTTGATGTGAGAGATCCCTAATAACCCTAAATCACACACCTAATCATGGATTGAACGTTTGAAGTGAATTCGGCTTGAGCATGAAGGTTGCTTCGAGATCCTTTAACTAGAGCCTCAAAGGAGGATTCGGAAGGTGTTTTGAGTGAGTGAATGAGGGACTATGTATTATGGAAAGAGTGGGGTGATATGAATATCTTAAAAACTGATTTAGGAGGGAAAGGGGGTCAATATACATCATATAAGGGCTTAGAAACTTAGAAAAGACCAACTTACCCTCGCTAAAATGACTTAGGAACAATATCCAGTGCACCTCCAAGGCAGACTTCATGAGTGATAAATTTCACCACAGCTCGTGAAGTGCAAGGGACTAGTTCAATGAAAAGGGGCTCACCACGGAACCCTTCATGTGGCTTTGTGTGCACCTCCAGCTGGTGAAGTAGCTCATGGTGTACACCTTACTAGATAATCCACTCCTTTCAAGCCAAGCCAGCTTCCACAAGCCCTTTCATGGTGAATGGTGCCTTCCACAACTTGTGAAGGGCTCCTTGGAATGTACCCTTGGCCAAAATTATTGGAAAAGCCATTTATAACCTTGTTTCATCCTTACCAAATTTGGATACCTACGAAAATTCTATCAAAAGCGAAATTATGAGCCTTGATTTTAGTCTTCTAAGATACGAGATGTTACCATTTTCTATTCTATTTTTATTGAAAAATTCTTACTTGAACATTGATTGATCATGCTAATACAAAAAGTCAAACTAAAGGTGATATGACTTACAGATTCAAGTTGGCAACTACCAGTTGACACACATAATTCCTCAAGTAACCTAAAAAGTGAATTTCAATTTGACTGTGTTATGAATCTAAAAGTGACACTCAAAAAATAGTACACTGATAATTATATTATTGTTAGTGCACGTCTGCATGTTGTGCAGTGGTTGACTAGCCAATGAAAATGCTCCAAATATTTCTAATGTTGGATATATATATATATATATATATATATCATCTTTATTAAGAAAAAAGATTTGAGGGTTTCTGTACACAACATTGGGTGAGCAATTTTTGTGAGGCTCTCACCGAGTACACTAAGTAGATCAGAGTTGCATTTGCTTTGTGTATATCATCATTCTTAGTGTTCTTATTGACTTTTTGCTTCTTTTAAATAGATTCCTACTCTACAAAGGGATTTTATTAATAGCAAGCCTTTGCTCTTCGTCATTGATATATAGCTAGAGTTAGCTATTGTGAGTTAGTGAAGTCTAAGTTTCCTAGAATTAATCGATTTACTTCGTAGTTGAGTAGCTACTTTGGAGCTTGAATATATGGTAGAATTATCACAGTGAGGGGAAAGGAATTTAGAGGTAAATTCCTTGATTGCAAGAGTTTGTAATTGCACATCTTGCTATTTTGATAAGAATAGAGTTGGGTTGAAATCCTGTGAGTACAGGTCATGGTTTTCACCTCCCTTGAGCAAGGGTATTTTTAGAACAACTTGTGTGATTTTACTTTGCTTATTTACTATTTTAACTATTTATTGTTCATTTAAGGGACCAGATCCATTGACACTCAGTAGATACATACATTCTATCAATTGGTATCAGAGCAGTGACTCTCTAAAAGGTTAACACCTAGAGGGGATCCTAAAGAAGAAATGGTAGTTCCATTGAATCAAGAAGAGGGTCAGCCATCTACCAGACCCCTTTGCTTTAATGCCAATTCTATAGTTGGTGGAAGACTCGTATACACAACTTTCTCATGACTAAAGACAATGAGCTATGGAACATTGTGCTTGATGGTCCTCATGTTCTCACTCTAGAGGAGAAGAAAAGAGGAATTACTAGAATAGTTCTTAAGATTCTACAATAATACAGTAATGATGATAGGAAGAAAATTGAAAAGAATTACAAAGCTAAGAAGTTATTTGTGTGTGGAGTTAGATCAAAAGAATACAATCATATCTCAACTTGTGATTCACCAAAGGAAATTTGGGGTTGCTAACTACTGCTCATAAAGGTACTGCGAAAGTGAAAGAGTCCAAGATGGATATGCTCACTAGTCAATATGAATATTTTACCATGAAAAAAGGAGAATCCATTCATTATATTTATACCAGGTTCTCATCTATTGTCATGAACTTTGATGCTTGGATTAACCTATTCATCCTAACAAACAAGTTAGGAATATCCTTAGAATTCTTCGTAAGTCATGGGCAAGCAAGGTTGATAATTACCGAATCCAAGGATTTGAAGGTGCTGACTATGGATGCGTTATTGGTAATCTACAAAGTCATAAGTTTAACAGAGAAAATAATGTTTCTAAGAAAGACAAGTCACTTACTCTGAGGGTGACACCAAGGTGCAAAATCAAAAGAAGATAAAAATCAGATGGCATATCTCAATAGAAGGTTACAAAAATTGTAAGAAAACATTAAGGTTTCAAGAAGAAGGGAAATCCTGGCAGAGCTATTACTTCTAATGATCTGTGTCACAAATGCAGAAAATTAAAACATTTTATCAGAGATTTCCTAATGCACAAGATGGAGTATAAATACTATATCAAGGCCAGAGGCAAAAAAGACAAGTCAAGAAACCTGTTCCATAACATATGAAGCAGAAAGGCTATAGCAGAATATGTGGTGAAGAAGGCTCTTGTTGTTTGAGAAAATTCCTCAAGTGAGTCAAGGGATTCTAAGCCCTTAGAGGATGCCTCCTTGGTAGCTGTGAAGGACTACAATGAAATCTTTAATCAAATATTTGTATTTACAGCAAAATCTTGCGATGATGATGATGAACCTGAGGAAGAGGTCACTCTGTTAGATACTAACCAAAATTTGCATATTTTTTCAATTAAGAAGTTGAGAAAGTTGTTATTCTTATTGATTCGATTATCAAGTTAACAATTGAAAATGATCTATTAAACAATCAATTAGATCTTATTCAAGATGAAAAACATGCCTTAGTTTCTCAGATATCTGAAGTGGGAAAACATGTTTTAGATTTGGAAATAGAAAATGTAGCTTTTGGTAAAGAATTGAAGGAAGAAACAAAGAACTACTATGGGAAAGAAAAGGCTAGTAACTTGCAACTTGAACTTAAATCCTGTTTGAATGATGCTAAGACAAAATTGAGTATGGCTCTAGAAAAGAATATTCAATTATAAAAGAACTAGTTTGAGTCAAAAAAGAATTGTCCAAATCACTCAAATGGACTATTTCTTCTAGAATGCTTGAAACTCTGATTCATCAGGGAGACAATAATAAGAATGGCCTGGGATCTGTGAAGAAAGATTTGTCTCATACCACTCATTGCCAAAATGTCAATATGTTTAATTTGTTATTTTGCACTCACTATAGAAGGGATAGTCATAAAAAGATTAATTGTCCTGCAATAAAAAAAATTTGAAGAACGTTTGGCATAATACTTTAAACAAAAGAAAAGAAGAACTAGACCTGGTCCTAGGTTGAACTCTCAAAATAATTCTGAGTAGAAGAAACTGATATTACCTCCATGGATAAGAAAATTGCTAATTACCCCCTTATCTGCATATTGGGAACTCAGATTGAAGAAAGCGATGTTACCTCCCTAGAAAAGAAATTTGCTAATTACCCCCTTATTTGAATATTCTGTACTCAGATTGAAATGGGTTCCTAAATCTAACAAATGATTTCTTACAAGTGAGTGAAGAAAGTAGCAGCCAGTGTTGATTTATGGGTAGTGGCTACTTAAAGAATATGACTGGAGATGTTGAAAGCTTTCCTTTATTCAAAGCACTTCAAGGTAGAGTTTTCTCATTTAGGAAAGGAAAAAAAGGTTTATTCTTACTATTGGAAGGATTGGAAGCTCATTAGAATGCTTAATAGAAAATATTTATTATGTGAATAGACTGGAGTCTAGTCCATTAAGTGTATCTAAAATTTGTGACAAGAGCAATGAAGTAAGATTCTGCTCAGAACATTGTATTCTTACCAACATAGTTTCACAAAAACTAATGAAGGTTATTTGTTGGTAACTCAAATTACAGCAAGGCTTATAGAGTTTTTAATAAAAGAACATAGTGCATTGAAGAAAGTGTCTATAAGATCTTTGATGAGTCTAATGAACTTGCTAGATTAAAGGATCAAGAAGAGGCTGAGTTTGAAGAACTATTGCAGATTCATGGAGATGTTGTCAATGCTTATCAAGATGCTAAAAACAATCAAGAGTAAAGCAATTTTGATATTGATTTATTAAGAGATGTAGGTATTCCAGACAAGGGACTTGGTCCTGAACCAAATAACGATGATGAATAAGGCACTACTGAACAATTTGAAAATGTAAATAATGGAGAAGTTAGTGCAGAAATTAAAGAAGAAAGTCAGGCTCCTAAAATATCCTCATGGAAACATAGGTCTTCTCATCCTTTGGATAATGCCATCTCACCTTTAGATTCTAGAATTTAAACCAGATCAAAGATAAGGAACATAGCTGCATTTTTAGCTTTTATATCTTATATTGAGCCTAAATATATGAAGGAGGCACTGAGAAATGTTGATTTACTAAATTCCCCGTAAGAAGAGTTGCATTCGTTCAAAAGAAATAAGGTGTGGCACCGAGCCCATAACTCCATCTGATAAAACAATCATTGGAATAAAGTGGGTCTTCAGGAACAAGCTATAGGAACATGGTGCTATTGTTCGAAATAACTCAGGTTGGTGATTTAAGGATACAACTAGGAAGAAGGCATTGATTATGATGAAATATTTGCTCCTATTGCAAGAATGGAAGTCATCTGAATTTGTATAGCTTTTAGAGCATTCATGGGTTTCAAGCTTTATCAAATGGATGTTAAGAGTGCCTTCCTGAATGGCAATCTAAGGAAGAAAGCATTTGTTAAATACTCTCCTAGATTTGAGGATGTTGATTATCCTAACCATGTGTTCAAACTGGGCAAGGTTTTATATATCTTGAAACAAGCATTTAGAGCTTAGTATAAGAGATTTTCTAAGTCCCTATTGGAGAATGGGTTCAAAATAGACAAAACTAATAATGAAGACAAGAGGAAGGGACCTGTTTATCATACAAGTTTATGTTGATGATATGATCTTTGGTGCTACTTCTGAGTCTATGTGTGGGGAATTCTCAAACCTAATGGGGAGTGAACTTGAATTGAGCATGATGGGTTAATTGAGTTTCTTTTTTTTGGTTGAAAATTAAACAAGCTCCTAAAGGAACCTTAATTAGTCAAGAAAAATACATCAAAGAATTGTTGAAGAAATTTCAAGTAGAGGATGCAAAGCCTATTGATACTCATATGGGAACAAATTCCAAGTTGGGTATTGATTAACCTGGTCCAAGTTTTAATGAGACTATGTACATGCTATCATAGGATCATTACTATATTTAACTATAGGTCAACTAGATATTGTGTTAAGTGTTGGCATGTATGTAAGGTTCCAAGCAAAGCCAAAGGAGTTCCACTTGAAGGCAGCTAAAAGAATCCTGAGCTACTTAAAGAAAACATAGGACTTGGTCCTACAATATCCTACCGGTGATTCTCTTAAATTGGTTGGTTATGTTGATACTAACATTGCTAGGTACCAAATAGATAGAAAATTTTTGGAATGGCTCACTTCCTTGGATTATGTCTTGTATCTTAGGGAACCAAGAAATAGAATTTTGTTGATCTTTCAACTACTAAAGCTGAATATGTAGTTGTTGCCTCTTGTTGTGTACAACTGCTATTGATAAAAAATGCTCAAGGATTTTGGTGTCACCACGCATATCATTCCACTATTGTGTTACAATACTAGTTCCTTGAATAAGGCTAAGAACTCTATCAATCACAAGAGAACTAAGCACATTAATGTGAGACATCACTTCCTGTTGGACAATATTGAAAAAGGGAATATTCGTATACAATTTTGCAAAACTTAAGATCAAATTGCTGACATTATTACTAAGGCCTTGAGTAAGGATTTGTTTCAAAAGGATTTGTTGGAAAAGAAGAGATTAAAGGTTGGAATGCTGAAGTTGGAAAAAATGTTTTGCATTTGAGGCAAATCAACTTCTTTTATGCTATGATTAGAAGGGCAGGTATCCTTATATTTTTGTGATGCTTGTTATGTAAAGTCAACTCTTGTACCTTTGTGTAGGTATATACTTATAGTAATCTAATCAAGGTAAATAAAGTTGGAAAACAATTTTGAGCATAGTGTCTGAAACTTTAGAGAGGGACCCGATCCCTTCTCAAAAGGTTAGCATTCTTTTTATTAATTTTGATTTGCATTTGAGAACCATCTGCACTGCCTCATATAGCCTTGTGTTAGCTAATAGTTGTCTAATCATCTTAAAAACCCAATCACCCTCACTCTTTCTAGAGGGACCTAAAACCCTTTATTTTCTCCTACGTTCCCTTTTGCTGATAAGGAAAGGACCCCAAAGACTCTTATAAAACCTTCACTTCCTTCTCTAAACCTCTCAAAACCTGTCATGCCCAAAATTCCATTAAGGCAGACTGGTACCCGTTGCCGATAAGGCCGAGAACCAACCTGTATCTATGTACTTTCTATATATATTATAAGGGATTCTTATTTTCAACATGCTTTTAAGAAAGTGAACAATGATAACAAGCCAAAAGGAGATGCATATGGCTATGCCGATGGGTCCATGGTGTTGAATGTATGAGACATGACCACACTTTAATTTACATAGTCTACAAAGCCTCCAGATAAGGAAAAGTATCTGATAAAGATCGGGAAAGGCCCTGCCTCAGCTGACTATATAATACAAAAAAGATATAAGCTCTAGGCACACAAAATTCTGAAGTAACCTGGAGCTTGGTAACAGCAATTGGATATCCTCTGCTTCTATTGGGGAGATCTACTAACACCTGTACCTACAGCATGAAATGCAGGTCCCCCATAAGGGGACGTCAGTACGAGATAGTGTACTAAATATGTAAGGCAGGAAATATTGTATATGGAGTAACAACTCAAATGAAACTATGCATTGGTGTAGGATAAGAGACCACACCTTAGTTGTACTATGGGATTATGTACTTTATGTTCTTTTTATTACTTTCCTTTATTGTATAATCTGTGCACAACATGCAATACAATTGACCATTGATTAGTGGAAAATCTATATCGGGATCGGCCCTGGCTAGGATTTTCCTTTAACCCCTTGGGCTATCCCCCCCCCATGATAGGATCAACCCTGGCTAGGTGATTCTTCCACCCCTCGGGTTACAACCCATCAACAAGCAATATACTTTACTTTATCTTTCAATTACCTTTGAGATGATTCTTTTGGTGGTTGTAATATTAGAGCT
>JAOTQR010127930.1:0-61003 GCA_025774065.1 Solanum ossicruentum
GGTCTTCCCTGGCCCATGTGAGTGCAGTGGTCTTCCCTGGCTCACCTGACTATGTTCATGATGTGTGATGGAGATTTTGGGTATTTCAGCTTCCGGTGTTATGCTGTGGTATGGCGCGAGTCTGGAGGTCGCTATCATTCCCGTACGATATGCATGACTTTCATGTGCTTTAAAAAGATTTTCATTCGATATTTGCTACAGGTTTGATTTATGTATGCTTACCCATCTCCTTTGGCTTATGAGCTCTATTTGTATTGTGTACATTCTGTTTTACATATTTGATACGTCTTTCGTACTAACCCCTTCCTTCGGGGGGGGGGCTGCGTTCATGCCCGCAGGTATCGACGAGCAGGTGCGAGGCCCTCTTGCCTAAGATCTCCAGTTTCAGCTGCAGTGCCCCTTGTTGTTTCAGAAGCCAGCTATTGGTAGTCTCTCATATTCACATGTTTTGTAATTGGGTCATGTATATACACGTACTGTGCAGTATATATGTGTCTAGAGGTCTGTGGACACTAGTGGGTAGTGGGTGTATGCAAGATATTTAAGTACATGGTTTATTGTATGATTTTGGCACTTGATCAGGCGGCAAGACCACATTATTTTATGTACGATGTGATTACTAGGCGGCAGGACCGCAGCGGAGGCCTTGTCGGCCCGCAATCATGTATATGTATAAAAAATTATGTATTGTATTGTTGTCTGGGATGCTGCTGAGTTTTATTTGCAGGTGAGATTAGCTAATAAAACAGAGGAAACTCTGCCGAAATTCTGGTAGGTGTCCAGGTCGATTAAATGAGGAAATTCGGGTTAGTATGTGTCTAGGTGCCCCTATCGGGCACTGGTCACGACCCTAGGTTTGGATGTGACAATTGTTGTATGATGTTGCTCAACCAGACTACTCATAGGCAGAAGGGGCAGTCGTCATCAGCATAATAACCCAACTTTAGAGGTTGGGGTCGATCTCATAAAGAATCGTTGTTCAAGGAAGAAGTGACTCGTTGGACCAAGTAATTCTACAATATGGGGGGTTGCAATAATTAAAATATAATTTAGCTAACAAGTTCTAATTAATGAATTAAACCACTATCAAGGGAAGATATTGAGGATGTACAAATATGGGCAACAATCTAACAAATGGGTCTAGATGCTTGACTACATGAGTTGGTATTGAGTGAATAGGATAGGTTGCTTGTAAGCTAAATCACCTACAATATATGGGTATTTCACATGAATCAGCCAAGATATCACACGCGGACCACCGAGGACACGCTTGGCCTAAGGAGTTGAGTAAACCACCTACTACCTTTTGCATTGAATCCATAGATGTGGGTATCAACTGAAACCCCATAAAGTTTCCGGCTATTATATACGTTCCACACTCTAATGATCCCTATGGAACAATCAGAAATCTAATAATAACCCCGAGTTTGCAACCTTGAAATTCACACATTAAACTCAGATTGACATTCACCCAAATCAACTACACATAAGTTAAGACATCATAAACACAGTAAGTAAATTAAAGACCCACATCAAAAGCCCACCCCCAACATGGGGTTTTTAGCCACACATTCTAGAAATTAAAGATTGATTACCATATATAGTAGTAGAAGTCATGGGTAACAAGATTAAGTACAAATAAGTGGTTATCACCAACTAATCCTCTCAAATTTGATGCCCAAAAGATTCCAAATCCTATCCTCCTTGTACTCTAAGAAAAAGGTTCTATGTACTACTATTATAGTGTAAATTGTTCTGATATGGAATTAATAGATAATGTACTATATCATTTCTAAAATTGCTTATATACTCCATGAAAAAAGTATGAAAGTTTGTGCTGTGAAATTCCATTTGGTGATCAAGATCGATTATCGCCAGCACTCTAACGATGCACCAAACATGCACTTGACTACTTTCCTATGTATCTTTACGAGGCTTCTTCCACTACAACATTAGGCGATGACTCTTCGCTCTACCTTTTTCATTCGTCAATGCGCCAAATATCCCTCATATCACCCTTACGACACTATTTTAGGGCTGTGGGTGTTGTAACTTTAGGTGATCACTTGTGTGCTTTGGTGTATCATGGAGTATCCTTTGAGACATCGATCCTGACTGCACTATGGACTTAACTTAGAACCTTGGTTGCTGCATAGTTTGGTGATCTCCATGAGTATTCGGTGGATCATCGAGGAAGTCACCAATACTGCTTTTCATTGCCTTTTTAGCACTTTTACTCATTTTCCAAGATTCTACCAAGCCTTGACCTTTTGCACACCATTAACTCCATTTCTAGTCATAGCACATACAAATTTGTTTGCAATTGCAATTATTAGCACACTACGGACAATATTTCTTCTAAGTTTAGCCCCAAAATAAGTTTGAAATATGAACTCATCAATACCCCCAAGTTAAGCATTTACTTGTCCTAAAGCAAATAAAATATCAATCGTCCAAGTCAGAGCTTACAAATAGGGCCACAGGGTGCAACACAGAAATGATCCTAAAAAATGCTTAAAAATGTGTCTCGAAAGTGCCCGAAATCTTGTTTTCCGTATATCAAAAAAACCCGTAGGTTATTTCAAAAAACCAACTTCATATTTTAGTTCAAGGGGTGCAAATTAGGGTGTCTAGGGTCTAAACTCAAATTTAAGGCACAGGAATCAAATTATGAAATTTACTTAGTACTATTTCTAGAGAGCCTCCGCCTCCTCTCCACGACAGGTAGACGTGTATTTTCTGCACAGTTTTTCCTAGTCCATCCAGACTTTTCTATGTGTTAGGTCTAAGCTTTTTCAAACGTACATTTACCTGTACTCAGCCAAATTTCACTCTTATATCCCCTAAAACATTTCCCAACATTCACTAAAATACTTAGCCATATTTTCACTCCCAAATTCAAGACAAAAAACTCTCATTCAAAGCTAAGGATTCTCTTCAAGCTTCAAGCCTCCATTTTCAAACTTCATCAAGAACTTCCCCAAAGCTATGGTATGTGGTGTTGAACCATTGGGTCCTTTCACTCATGGTGCCTAAGCCTCCTTTTTACTAATATTGCATGATTTAAATTTAATTTTACATGTGGGTCTTTTATATTGAGAAATTTACTGCACAATAATTTTAGTTCATGAAAGTATAGTTGTTTGAGCATGTTTTGAGCTATAAATCTTGGATCTAATGTTAGATTTGATGAGGGATTTTGATGTGAATGTCCTGGGGGTGTTGCAAGGTGTTGATTGAAGGTTTTACAATGGATTATCTTGCATGATTTCATCTCCAAACTGCATAGTCTTTTAACCCCATTACACACGCCCAAGGTACTTGATAAAATGTCCGGTTATGGTTTCTCGAGGAAATGAAGGTCTCAAGCATGAGATATGATATCATTGTCTATATGATGATGAAATGAGCTTATGTACATGATGAATATAATAGAAAGTGTTGTGGTAGACCATTCACAATTTGGAGGCCTAGTTGAGAGGTCAAAGACTCAACCACTAGGGTGATGGGTGTGATCATCACCGACCTAGTTGAGGGGTTGATATCTCAATCTCTAGAGTACTAGGTACGATTATCACTAACCTTGATAAGGGTTTTGTACCTCACATACTAGGGTGATGGCCACTATCATCACTAACCTTGATGAGGGGTTTGCACCTCACACTCTAGGGTGATGGGTGCTATGATTACCAATCCCAAGGGGTTTATACCTTGGAAATCTAGCTTGTTCTCCTCTTCACATATGGTATCCTATATGAGTATGATTTACTTAAGCATGTTTTACTTATGCATTGAACATATATGTCCTATTGCTATATTATGCCTATTGCCTAGTGTTATGCTTGTTGATCATGAAACATATCTCTTGTTGCATTGCATTCCACATGCTTGGTACATTCAAAAATGCATACTCTTGCCTACATGATATCACCATGTAGGAATTGGTGCCCAAGTTGTTCATTCTCCTCATCCATGTGGCTAGACGATATTATTACAAGCTTGTTAGTGAGTCCTCCATTTCGGGGACCTTGGTCTATGTTACTATTATCCTTGTATTGTGACACTTTCTT
Organism: Solanum ossicruentum; assembly: GCA_025774065.1. Taxonomy (NCBI): domain Eukaryota; kingdom Viridiplantae; phylum Streptophyta; class Magnoliopsida; order Solanales; family Solanaceae; genus Solanum; species Solanum ossicruentum. Next base: position 4,071 of record JAOTQR010127930.1, read on the forward strand.
ATGTTCTATTAACTTTGAGGGTGTACCTGGTAGCTTGTCTTGGCCCCCACTCTATCTATGTATTAGAGGTGCTTGTTGGACATATTGTGTATTTATGTATGAGCTTTGACTCTTGACTCTTGATTATGACATTTATGCAAGCTTTCCCTTAGTCCCATTGCCCCTATTCTTAATCTATATGTCTTTGTATTCTTCCATGGCCAAGGATGTGTAATGACAAGTTTAGAGGCTTGTTTGGGGTTCCTTCGGATTCCCCATTCGCCATGTCACATCTATGCCCTAGGCTTGGGTTATCACAAACTTGGAATCAGAGAACTACATTAATAGATCCTCAAAGTCCAATACACCACGTCTATTAGAGTCCTATTCATGGTTGTGAAGCGCGCCATGACTATGTATAGGGGGCTGTGAGGAATTTTAGGAAATGTTTTTCTTCTTCATGTTCTAAGTCGTGCGATAGAGTTGTGATAAGTTTTCCCCCTAATGATTATTCTTTCTATACCAGATCATGCCAAACACAAGAGGAAGATATGCCCAAACTCCCAAGGAGTAACTTATCAATGGTGAGCTCCAGGATGCTCTTACTATGCTTGCCCAAGTGGTGGCCAACCAAGTCCAACAATGGGCCCAAGACCCTTATGGTATGACCCCCGGATATAGGGTAAAGGATTTCATGAGGCTGAATCCTCTAGTTTTCCATGGGGCAACGGTGGATGAAGATTTGCAAAAGTTTATTGATGAGGTCTACAAAATATTGTCTGTCATGGGTGTTGGGAAAAATCAGAAGGCGGAGTTGGTGGCATACCAACTCAAAGGTCTGGCCAAAATTGGGTTTGATAAATGGAAGGGTGAGAAAGGTAATGGCTATGTGGTGCTTTGGGAGGAATTCAAATTGGCCTTCCTTAATCGGTTCTTCCTACTTAAGCTTAGGGAAGAAAAATTGGTAGAGTTTATGAACTTGAAACAAGGTGCATTGAGTGTGAGGGAGTATGCCCTCAAATTTAATCAACTTTCAAAGTATGCCCCTCAATTGGTGGCTGACTCTAGGTCAAGGATGAATAAGTTTGTTATGGCGGTCTCCTACTTGGTAAGTGAAGCATGCCGGTCTGCATTGCTTATTGGTAACATGAACTTGTCTCTGTTGATGATATTTGTCGAGATAATAGAAGAAGAAAAGTTGAGAAAGAGGAGGGGCCATGAGGCCAAGAGAGCCCGCTTTGAGGGTAAGTTCCAAAAGAGTACTAGATTTCAATGCCAAAGGCCTACTCATGCTACTAATAGAGGGTTTGCCAATGAATTCCCTAGGCCTCATGGTGTTGTTGGTGGAGCTCCTAATGATGTGTATCCTAGATGTGGAGGGGATCATATGAGGCCCATTTTTGAAGTGTTCCAATGCATGTTTTGAATATGGGGAGCTTGGCCACAAGAAGGTAGATTGTCCATGAAATCGTGGCAAGGTTCGAGGTGCAAATACGATTCCATTGGTAGAGGTGGTCCTCAAGGTGGTTGCCCAAGGCACAATCGATTCTATTCTCTATATGCGAGGCGAGGGGTTGTAAGGTCCTCTATGTTGTTACCAGTATGTTGAAAATCTTTGATCTTGATGTATATTCTTTGATTGATCCTTGGGCCACCCTTTCCTTTGTTACCCTCTTTGTTGCTAAAAAAAGTTCCAAGTTGAGTCAAAGTTATTACATGAGTTATATAAAGTATCTACTCCTATTGGTTCATCTATTATTGCTAGAAGGGTGTATAGAAATTGTTCTGTTTGCATCTTGCGTAAAATCTTACCTTATGATTTTGTTGAATTTGATATGGTTGATTTTGATGTTATTCTTGGGATGGATTGGTTGCATGCCTACTATGGTTTCATTGATTGTAAAACCCGTAGGGTCAAGTGTTAATTCCCTGATGAACCCGTCCTTGAGTGGAAAAGTCATGATGTGGTAGTGAGAGGTAGGTTCATCTTATGCATTAAAGCCCATAGGTTGATTTCAAAGGGGTGTTTGTATCATATTATGAGAGTCAAAGATGTGGAGTCCAAAGTTCCTTCCATTGAGTTGGTCCCAGTTGTAAGTGAATTCCTTGATGTCTTCCCAAATAACCTTCCCGTCATCCTTCCTGAAAGCGAGATAGATTTTTGTATAGATCTCCTTCCCGATACTCAACCTATCTCCATTCCCCCTTACCATATGGCCCCGGCGGAGTTGAAGGAGTTAAAGGAGCAATTGAAAGATTTGTTGAAAAAGGGTTTACTAGACCTAGCCAATCACCTTAGGGTGCACCGGTATTGTTTCTAAAGAAGAAAGATGGGTCACTTATGATGTTCATTGACTACTAGCAACTCAATAGGCTTAGTATAAAGAATAGATATCCTCTTCCAAGGATTGATGACTTGTTTGACCAATTGCAAGTGGCTAGCTTTTTCTCTAAGATTGATCTTCGGTTCTGGTACCATCAAGTGAGGGTGAGGGAGTGTAATATTCCTAAGATGACCTTTTGGACTAGATATGGACATTATGAATTCGTGGTGATATCTTTTGGATTGACTAACGAGCTGACTATCTTCATGGACCTAATGAATAGGGTCTTCAAACCCTACCTTGATTCCTTTGGTGTGGTCTTCATTGATGATATTTTGATTTAATCACATACTAAGGAAGAGCATATTGTCTATGAGAGTCGTGTTGCAATGATTTAGGGAGGAGAGATTGTATGCTAAATATGACAAGTGAGAATATTTGTTGAAGAAGGTTGCATTCTTGGGTCATGTGGTGTTGGGGGATGGTATAAAAGTAGATCCTAAGAAAATTGAAGTGATTTGGAATTGACCTAGGCCATTGACGCCGTCAGACATTAGGAGTTTCTTGGGCCTTATAGGATACTATACAAGGTTTGTGAATGGGTTCTCCTCTATTGCTTTTCCTATGACAAGATTGACTCAAAAGAAGGTTAAGCTTGTGTGGACCGATGAATGTGAGAAAAGTTTTCAAACATTGCAAGATAGACTTGTGTTCGCTTCTATATAGTTACTACCAGATGGGTTTGAGGGTTTTGTTGTGCATTGTGATTCATCTAGAGTTGGATTGGGTTGTGTGCTAATGCATAATGGTAAGGTCATAGCCTATGCTTCTAGGTAACTCAAAGTGCATGAAAAGAACTACCCTACACATGATCTTGAATTAGCCGTCGTGGTGTTTGCATTAAAGATTTGGCGTTATTATTTGTATGGGCTGCAAGATGATATCTTCACCAATCATAAGAGTCTTGAATATGTCTTCACACAAAAAATCTCAACTTGAGACAAAGAGGGTGGCTAGAACTCCTTAAGGACTATGACATGAGTGTGCATTACCATCCTGGTAAGGCAAATGCTGTAGCGGATGCTTTAAGTCAAGTGTCTATAGGTAGTCTACCTCATATGGATGGTGGTGATAGGGAGATGGCTAGGGAGGTATATAGATTGGCTAGATTGGGGTGATGTTAGAAGATATGGGAAATGGTGTGGTTATTGTTGATGGTTCTAAATCTTCTTTGGTTGATGAGGTGATTGCAAAACAAGATCTAGACTCCTCCTTCTTGAATTGTAGGCCTTGGTGAGAGAGGGCAAGATAGAGGTTTTCTCCCAAGGCAGAGATGGGGCCCTTAGATACTAAGATAGGTTGTGTGTGCCATGTGTTGATGGTTTGAGGGAGAGAATTCATGATGAAGCCCATAACTCTTCTTATTTTATCCACCCTAGTTCAACCAAAATATAAAGAGACTTGAGGGATATGTATTGGTAGGAAGGCATGGAAAGGAATATTGGAAAATTTGTTTCCGGTTGCCATAGTTATCAACAACTCAAGGCCGAACATCAAAGGTCGAGTGGCGTAACCCAAGACATAGAGATTCCTACTTGGAAGTGGGAGGTGATTAATATAGGTTTAGTGGTTGGGTTGACCAAGAATAGAAAAGGCTTTGAGTCCATAGGGGTTGTGGTTGATAGGATGACGAAATTGACTCACTTTCTACCTGTAAAGACTACATATGGGGCTAGAGTGTATGCAAGGTTGTACATCCATGAGTTAGTGAGGTTGCATGGGGTTCCCCCATCCATTATATCGGATCGTGGTGCCCAATTTACTTCACACTTTTGGAGATCTTTTCAAAGGGTCTTGGAACAAAAGTTCACCTTAGTATGACCTTCCACCTTCAAATGGATGGCCAAGCCGAAAGGACGATTCAAACACTTGAGCATATGCTTAGGTCTTGTGTCTTAGAGCTTAAAGGTAGTTAGGATAACCATCTTCTATTGATTGAGTCTGCCTACAATAATACCTGTCACTCTAGCATCGATATGGCTCCTTTTGAGGCTCTTTATGGGAGATGTTGTAGATCACCGGTGGTTGATTTGAGGTTGGAGAGGTAGCTTTATTGCGGCCAGATCTGGTTATGGAAGCTCTTAAGAAGTTTAAGATGATTAGGGAGAGGTTGATGAAAGCTCAAAGTGGTCAAAAATCCTATGCATATGTGCGGAGAGGAGACCTAGAATTCCAAGCGGGTTATTGGGTTTATTTGAAGGTATCTTGAATAAGGTGTAGTCCATTTTGGTAAAAATAGAGAAGTTGAGTCCAAGGTATGTTGGTCCCTATGAGGTTATTAAGAGGGTTGGCAAGGTAGCTTATGAGTTGAATTTTCCTAGTGAAATGAATTTGGTCCATCCAGTATTCCATGCCTCTATGTTGAGAAAATATTTTGGTGATCATAATGCCATTGTACCTCTTGACATTGTGGGTATTGTTGAGGATAACTTAACTTATGAGGAGGTTCCGGTTCAGATCTTGGATAGGCAAGTAAAGAGATTGAGGAACAAAGAGGTGGCATCTGTTAAGGTCCTTTAGAGGAACCAACAAGTCGAAAGTGCTACTTGGAGGCCCAAGAGGACATGCAAAAGCAATATCCATATCTTTTCCACTCCACTAAAGCCTAAGGTAATAATCCTAAGTTCCTTATATGACTTCAAGTCTTACATTTTAGCCCCTGTGTCATTCATATGCATTCATGTTTAAGTTGGTAAACTTATGATGATTTTACATTTATGTTGAGATTTTGAAAATGGCATTTTACATGTTATGTTACATTCTTGTTGGGGCTGATTTGTTCATGATCAATCTTGTCTTATACGACTCCTTTACATTCAGGGATGAATGTTCCCATGGGAGAGATATTGAAAAGACCCCAAAAAGTGCCTAAAAACGTGCTTTGGAAGTGCCCAGAATCTTGTTTACCGTATATCTAAAAATCCGTTAGTTATTTCAAAAATTCGACTTCATAAGGAATATGAATTAGGTTGACAAGGGTCTAGGCTCGAGTTTAAGGAAAATGAATTGAATTATGAAATTTCACTTGGTGCGATTTCCAGAGAGCCTCCGCATCCTCTCCGCGACACAGAGATGTGTATTTTCTACACAATTTTTCCTAGTCTGTCCCGATTTTTCTAAGTGTTGGGCCTAAGTTTTCCCAAACGTTTTTTACCTATACTTAGCCAAATTTCACCCTCATATCCCCTAAAACATTTCCCAACACTGACCAAACCACTTAGCCATATTTTCACTCCCAAATTCAAGACCCAAAACCCTCATCCAAAGCGATGGATTCTCTTCAAGCTTCAAGCCTCCATTTTCAAACTTCATCAAGAACTTCACCAAAGCTAAGGTATATGGTGTTGAACCATTGGATCCTTTCACCCATGGTGCATAAACCTCCTTTTTACTAATATTGCATGATTTAAAGTTGATTTTACATGTCAGTCTTGTATATTGAGAAATTTACTGCAAAATGATTTTAGTTCATGAAAGTATGATAAGTTTAACATGTTTTGAACTTCAAATCTTGGATATAATATTAGATTTGATGAGGGGTTTTGATGTGAATGTCTTGTAGGTGTTGCAAGGTGTTGATTGAAGGTCTTAAAATGTATTTTCTTGCATGATTTCATCTCTAAATTCCATGGTCTTTCACCCCCATTACATACCCCTAAGCTATTTGATAAAATGTCTGGTTATGGTTTCTTAAGGAAATAAAGGTCTAAAGCATGAGATATGATATGATTGACTATATGATGATGAAATGGGCTTATGTACATGATGAATACTATATAAAGTGTTATGGTAGACCATTTTCAATTCGGGGGCCTAGTTGAGGGCTCAAAGACTCAACCACTAGGGTGATGGGAGTGATCATCACCGACCTAGTTGAGGGGTTGATATCTTAATCACTAGGGTGATGGATGCGATCATCACTAACCTTGATAAGGATTTTGTACCTCACAAACTAGGGTGATAGGTGATATCATCACTAACCTTGATGAGGGGTTTGTACCTCACACACTAGGGTGATGGGTGCTATCATCACCAACCCCAAGGGGTTTATACCTTTGAAATCTAGCTAGTTCTCCTCTTCATATATGGTATTCGATATGAGTATGATTTACGTAATCATGTTTTACTTATGCATTGAACATACATGTCATATTGCTATATTATGCCTATTGCCTCACGTTATGCATGTTGACCATGAAGCATATCTCTTATTGCATTCATTCCACATACTTAGTACATTAAAAAATGCATACTCTTGCCTACATGATATCACCATGTATGAACTGGTGCCCAAGTTGTTCATTCTCCTCCTCCACGTGGCTAGGCGGTATTATTCCAAGCTTGTTGGTGAATCCTCCATTTTGGGGACCTTGGTCTATGTTACTATTGTCCTTGTATTGAGACACTTTCTTATTTTCTATTGACTATGAGGGTTAGCCCGGTAGCTTGTCTTGGCTCCCGCTGTATCTATGTATTGGAGGTGCTTGTTGGACATGTTGTGTATTTATATATGTTTCCGCGAGCAAGGATGTGTAGTGACACATTAAGAGGCTTGTTTGGGGTTCATTCGGGTTCCCCATTTGCTGTGTCACATCTAAGCCCTACACTTGGGTCATGACTAACACATACATTTTTCACCTTTTTCATCCTTTCTCGAACTTCCATAAACCACTTACGTGACCTTGAAGCCTCAAAAGAGTACTAAGGAGTAATAAAAACATGGCTATGCTCACAATTGCTCATGTAACTTCTAATCACTGTCCAAAAGCATAACAAGTTTCCCTCATGCCAAAGAAGATCTTGAATACTAAAGATTATGCCATTGTTTTATAGAGGATCTCTTCAACTCTCGCTCTCCCAAATGAGAAATAGCATGTAAGTTTCAACCCTTAGGCTTGCCTTATTCTCAATCGGAGTTCACCTAACCTTCTTTTTAATTAGGATCCCAAAGGACCTTGCTAGTACTCTAATGTAGGGTAAATGTTAGGTATGATAACATATGGTCAATAGTGGCTCATCCCTCCTAAAACTCTACATGTTCTTTTCAAGAACAAAGGTTTTTTTTGATTCCTTGTTCATTCATCCCATTGTTGACATCTCTTTTGCTTTTGAATCATTCACCCTAAGTATCTCCCTTTTGTCTTTTCTATCACTAGAAGATTTTCTTTCTCTCTCTCTTTCTTTTGGAGGGTCCTCAATTTTCAACCTTTTGCTTTTCACTTTTTCTTCTTCTTCTTCTAGGACTCCTTTATGTCTTTCTTTCCTTCTCACCCTTCTTTTTCTGACTCTTTCATGGGAGACACTTACTTCTTCCTATTAAGCACCCCCCAACTTAGCCTTTGGCTAGTGCTGAACTTTTAAATTCAAGGAGGGATTGGTAAGGAACAAAAAGGACTTGTCTTTCACAAAAATGAGTCAAGGTTACAAGGTTTCTTAAGAAAGGCTCAAAAGGCGTTTGCTAAAGATTCAATTAACTATCAAGGGATGTCACTATGGAAAAATTGGACTAATGAAACCATAGAAGGCATAAGATCCTCTCCTAATTGTGAATTAACTAAGTCACTTCTCAAGACAAACTGTGAAAGTTCTAAACGATGCAATACAAGCATTTCAACAAGATCACTAACCACACATTGGAAAAATGGATTTGCATTCAAACAATGGCAATGTAATGCCCTTATAATTAAATAATGTATCACTTTTAAAAAGGTATTCCCTTGAGATAAAATCAACCCCCTACTTCACAACTCTTTGACTTGAAATTGTGTCGTTAGAGAAATCAATTTTCTTGGATAATCGAATGGAATGAGGGAGGGGTTGGTGTTAGTGAATTTTATTTACCTTTATGATATTTTATATGTTAACCAACCCTTAGTAATAAATATTAATGTGTAAGGAAGCAAAGAAGGAATGAAAAAAGGAAATTTGGGCAGCCACCTTTTTTGGGTAGCCCTTTAAATTGCTTTACATAATATATCCTTTCTCATAATCTAAGTCGGTTTACAGACTTACAAACACCTTATATACTCTCTAATTACTTCAAATTTGACAAAACTCACGAAAAGAAATCTGTTCCTTGAGCAAAAATCAAGAAATCTCCTACCCTTTGGTAAGTAGCTAAATTCTGTCTTTAAATTGTGTAATGTTATCTCATTGTATGTAGCTGTATTTTTAGTTTATAAATATGTTTTCAAAAGCTAATTCACATGCCTACAACTTTTGTGTTTATATGAATTCTGAATCTTCATGTATGGTACTAATAAAGGGAACGAAAAATAGTGAAAGTTTTGGCCAGTTTTTCTGCTAGCCTTCTATGTACTACTGTTAGTACTGTAATCATATCTTGATGTATGAGCTATATGCTATGATGGTTCTTAGTTATTTACAATGTTAGATATATATCTACAACTCTTATATGTATGTTAGAATCTAATTTGGTAGTTATGGATTCAAAATGGTGCATGCAATTTAGGACATTTTCTGTCCAGATTTTTGACACAAGAATCCCTAGGTATGTGTTGTTACTATTTTGACTATAAATTCTTGTACAAAAGGCATTTTTGAAGTGATTCTTGATTATTTAAAACCTATGTTCATATACTTAGAGTTCGTATGTAGACTGAAAAGCGTAGTTGTTCCATTTACCAATTCAAAATCTAGTTACAATGCAAGGCAGTAAAGCTACCAAGAAGAGTGTGATTTGCAAAAATAAGACTCAGTTTTGGTATCTATCTTATTAACTTTTACCTGTTCAAAGTACTGAATATTAAATGAATGTTTGAAGTGTTGCATTAAGGTTCTTACACTTGTACAATATTAAGGAAATTGATTGAAGAAACTGATATCGTATTGATTCACGACTTGAACTCGATATGGTCGGTTGCACGCTAAAAGGATTCAGGTTCATTTAAAAACTTTTTCTTGTTGTTTTGCTACCTACTGGTATATTTGAATGTTATCTTGGTATCTCAACTATGTTCTTTTCATTTTATCTTGTTATGTTGATATATTTTGAGACTTTTATGGAACTCGCTTAATTGCCCATTTGTATGAATTGTCTGATCACTTGACATCCTTGTGGATATTGTCCTTCTTGTGGCTATGACTTTGTCACTATAGGCAGGCCTCTTGTTCAGATCAATTGCCATCTTGACTATGGATTTTTGGTTTGTCCTAAGTATGGAATCGATCCACTTTAAGCACGAACAAGAAAGTCACTCTTAATATAGTTCTTCGTTCTCTTGATTATTGGGTTTTAGCCTTTTTTGATATAGGGCTTCGGTCCTTCTTGATACTTGATTATGTTTGATATGATAGCATGACATACATACTTGGAAAAACTTGTAATTTGAATGTCTTATAAAAATTATTCTAGAAACTCTTGATACCTAGATCTTTAATTATCCTACTTGACACTGTTGATATATTTGTTCACTTGGTTCATTAACTATATTCCAATTGTGTTGCCCTTTGACTTAGCAAAGGTAAATTGAGGAATCTAAAAGTTTCAATTTTAGCTTTTACACTACTAAGCTTCATGCTTAGCGATAGTTGTTTGTATCATAGGGAATACCCGAGATGATGCTTGAGGATGTCCACTGAAGATAAATTTTGGGAGCTATGCAGAAGACTACATTTGTATCAAGACATATATATTGTAGTAGTTTTGGGGAACGTACATGATTCTCCTGTTGCATATGTATGTATAAATTTCAAAGGCTAGTCCTAATTATGTAATAATGGTTTGTAACTTAAAGGTTTGTGCTGTTTAGTTAAATTTGAGGCGGTGACCTTGTTTTTATATTAAATTACCCGTTATTTTGAGGAGACTGTATTAAATGAAAACTAGTAAGTTTTATGTCTTTGTGTTTTAACATCGATGATAATTTTCAGTGTGTAATACAATAGTACGGGCAATATATAAAAATTTTGTGAGATATCAGTTTAAATTATTTTGGGAAGTTTCTCATGCTATAAATTAGAACCCAAAATCAATTGAACTGCCTCTAGGACAAAATTTTGTGCTTATAACTATTTTGGATTTTTAATTAAATTATAACTTAGTTGTTGCATGTTAAACTCTTAATATTTTAGAAAGTATTAGGTAAGCCCAGATTGTACAGAAGTTGCATCCTCCCACAAGGGTTGCCACAAGTATTGGTATCTAAGCCTAGGCTTGTGATTCTAGGACTTTTGATGTGAGTTACTTGTATACTTGTTTATTTTTTAAAAGGTCCAAGCTATGTTATTTGTCCATTTACATGGTTGATACTATTTTATGGCCTAAAAAGTGTATATACTCAAGCATGACCCTAATAATATATAATCTTCCCTTTTGAAGGAATTAAATTATGGCCTCTTCCTCTAATAGACCTATGGAAGCAATATGGGAAGGATTAGACAACTCTTATTCCCAACCTTGTGCACTAGAAGAGGTTGGTGAACATCTCTCAGATCCATACATCCCCCACACTAGTAGTTCTAAAGTGGGAAACCAACAGGGTGTAAGACCTATCCCACTTCCTTAAATGAGCTATATCACTCAGGTTATGAATCTTGCTTTCTAATAGATGACTGAATTCTTTCACCACATGGCTGAAGCGATGCACAATCCTAATGGGATAAACATTAAGAAAATGAGGAAATTGGTGGAGCAGAATTTGAAGGTACTATTGATCCCTCTAATGTTGAGCAATGGCTGGAACATATGGAGAGCGTGTTTGAGCAATTAGAGTGTTCAGATATTGCAAACTTTATGTATGTTTTCTCACTGTTACAAAATGATGCTTATTATTGGTAGGTAAGTGTTCAAAATGCCAAAGTAAAACCTTCAGTTCTTACTTGGGATGATTTTGTTAAGGCATTTTGCATGAAGTATGTGCCAGCTACCTACTGAGATGCAAAGAAAAATGAGTTTTTAAGTCTGTGGCAGCAGGGCATGTCGATTGATGAATATCAACAAAAGTTCCTAAGGCTTTCTCATTATGCTAGAGATATTATTAAAGAGGAGAAAGATAAGTGCAGGAGATTCGAAGATGGTCTAAATGATTCCATTAGAAAGAATGTGGCAATCTACAACATGAGAACTTCTGTAAATTGGTTTCAACTACTTTTACTTAGGAAATATTTGATAAGGAAAAAGCTAGTAGACATGACAATAAACTCTAGAAACCTAGATCAAATTTTGGAGGTCCATACAAAAGGGAAAGATTTGATGATTCTAAGGCTAGTGGTATTAACAGATCGTCTCAAACTAAGCATAGCGGATCAGATTTTTCTACAGGTAGTGCTCCAAATAATGGCCAAGGTAGGACTCGTGTTCTTACGTGTGAAGAATATGGGAAGAATCATTATGGTTTTTGTAGGAAAGCTTCTAGTGTGTGTTTTAACTGTGGCAACTTTGATTATAAAGTGAAGGACTGGCCTAAACAGGTTCCTCCCTTACACACTGAAAGGTTCAGAAGCCTTCTACTACTCCCTCTCAAACTAATAGCGGTGCAAGACCAAAAATTATCCAAGCGGCAGAAGCAAGTAAAGCAAATCAACTTAGTGGGCTAAGGGCTACTCCAAGAGCTTATGCTATGAAACAGAGGGATGATCAAGATGGCCAAGATATGGTTGCCGGTAAATTTCATTTATTTGGCTTACGTGTGTTTACATTGTTTGATCCTAGTTCTACATATTCTTATATTTGTTCATCACTCGTTCTTCCTGAAAATGTGAAATATTTGAGGCTTGACTATAATGTGCGAGTTGAAAGTCCCTTGGGCTACCGAGTTGTTTGTAATTAAATTTACTAAGCTTGTCCCTTTATGATCAAAGACCTAGTCTTCTCGGTTGATTTGATAGAAATGCCCTTCCAAGTTCTTGATGTTATTATTGGGATGGATTGACTTTATAAATATCATGCTATAGTAGTTTGTAGATCCAAGCATGTGACTTTTAAGGACCCTTCATTTTCTCATATCATTGTACGAGGTTAAAGAGCATTGACGTCTAGCATTATTTCTGCATCCTTGGCAAGAAAGATGATTTGACAAAGTTGTGATGTGTATCTTGCTTACATAGTTGATACACACGTAGAGAACCCTAGTATTAAAGACATATGTGAGACTTTCAGAAGTCTTCCTAGAAAATCTTCCTAGGTTACCGCCAAGAAAGGGAAGTTGAATTTCCAATCGAGCTTATTCAGGATCCTCTCATATATCTATTAATCCTTAAAGATGGCTCTAGAAGAACTGAAAGATTTGAAAACTCAGTTGCAAGAATTTCTTGAGAAGGGTTTTGTCCATCCCAGTGTTTCTCCTTGGGCAGCCCCTATTTTATTTGTAAAGAAGAAGGATGAAACTCTTAGATTGTGTATTAACTATAGACAACTCAACTGTCAAGAATAAATATCCCCTGCCAAGGATTGATAATTTACTTGATCAGTTGAGAGGTGCTAATTTATTCTCAAAGATCAATTTGACGTCTGGGTATCATCAACTGTGTGTTAGAGAGAAATATGTTCCTAAACCTGCTTTTAGAACTCGGTGTGGTCATTATGAATTTTTGGTGATGCCATTTATATTCACTAATGCTCCTGCGATATTCATGGATCGAGTGAATCCAATATTGTAGCCATATCTAGATCAATCCATTGTAGTTTTTATATATAATATTTCAGTGTATTCCAATGGTAGTGAATGTCATGATAAATACCTCTGAATTGTTTTGCAAATTTTGAAAGAGAAAGAACTTTATGTAAAAGTTTCCAAGTGTGAATTTTGACCAAATGAAGTGACCTTTTTGGGGTACGTCATGTCAGCCAAAGGTGTAAAGGTGGATCCTAGTAAAATCCAAGCAATTGGTGAAAGGAAACCTCCCAAAAGTCCAACCAAACTAAGAAGCTTCCTAGGCTTGGCGGGTTACTATAGGAGGTTCGTGTAAGGCTTATCCATTATAGCCTCCCCTATGACCAAACTCTTGAAGAAAGAGGAAAAGTTTATTTGGGGTGACAAATTGTCATGACCCAAACCTAGGGCCTAGACGTGACACAGTGAATGGAGAACCCAAGCAAGACTCTTAACTTGTCATTACACATCATTGACCGTGGAAGCATGTAAAAGACATAATGTAAGCATAAGGGGCAAAGGAATAGTTTGCAAAACATCACTATCAAGAGACAAGGAGTCATAGCTCATATCATAGATACATAACTTGTCCAACAAAAACCTCTAAATAAATAGATAAGAGTGGGGGCCAAGATAAAGTAACCAGGCTCACCCTCATATTGAAATAGAACACAAGTAGAATGTCACAATACAAAGCAATAGAAACATAGACTAAGTCCCCAAAATGGAGGACTCACCAACTAGCTGCAAATAGTACTGTCTAACCATGTGGAGGAGGAGGATGATCAACTTGGCTCTGGTTCCTACATGGTGATATCATGTAGGCAAGAATATGCGTTAGTATGTTTGCATGTACTAAGTATGTAAGATGCCATTCAACAAGAAATAGGCATTATAATCAAAATGCATAATAATAAGCAATAGACATAATATAGTAAAAGGGCATGTATGATCAATGCACAGGTAAAACATGCTTAAGTACTCATGCTCATATAGGATATCATAAGTGTAGAAGATACCAAGCTAAATTTTTTCCAAAGTATAAACCCCTTGTTTTGTTGGTAATGTTGCCACCCCATTACTTAGGTGGTGAAATACTAACCCCTCACTAGGTTGGTCATGATGCCGCCCCATCATCGAGGTGGAGATGAACAAACCCTTCACTAGGTTGATGAGTACAAACCCTTATCTAGGTTATTGATGATGCCGCCCCATCACTAGGTGGAGCAGTACAAACCCTTCACTAGGTTATCTGGGAGCTTATACCCACTGGATTAGGCATGGTCAAGTTCTACACTTTATATAGGATTCATTATATACATATGCTCATTTAATCATCATAACATCATTCATATCATATCTCATGCTTTGAACCTTCAATTCCTCAAGAAACCATAACCGGGCATTTTATCAAACACTTAGAGGGTGTGTAATGGGGGTGCAAAACCATGAAATTTAGAGATACAATCATGCAAGATAAACCATTGTAAAACCATCAATCAACATCTTGCAACACCCCAAAGACATTCACATCAAAAACCTTCATCAAATCTAACATTGATCCAAGATTTAGAGATCAAAACATGCGAAAACAACCATACTTTCATGAACTCAAATCATTGTGCAATAAATTTCTCAATATACAAGACCCACATGTAAAATCAACTTTAAATTATGCAATATTAGTAAAAAAGAGGTTTAGGTATCATGACGCCACATACTTAGCTTTGGAGAAGTTCTTGATTCAGATTGAAAATGGAGGCTTGAAGCTTGAAGGAAATCCTTAGTTCGAGATGAGGGTTTTGAGGCTTGAATTTTTGAGTGAAAATATGGCTAAGTGTTTTGGTGAGTATTGGGAAATCTTTAGGATGATATGAGTGTGAAATAAGGCTAAGTATTGATAAAACACATTTGGGAATACTTAGGCCTAAGACTTAAAAGTCTTAGACTGAGACAAAAAAACTGGGAAAAATTAATAATGCTCCGCGACAGAGGCACGTCGTGGAGCCGTCGCGGACTGTCTCTGGAAATTGAATTTTTTGAAAATCATAATTCTTAAATCAGGGTTAGAACCTTTTTCAACTAATTTTGACCCCCTAAACAAGAATTTAAAGTCGGATTTTTGAAATAATGAATGAATTTTGAGATATATGGAAATTAAAATTATGGGTATTTTGTGGAACATTTTTGGGCAGTTTTTCGGGCCGTTTCAATATCTTCCCCTTGGGAACATTCATCCCTGAATGTAAAAGAGATGTGCAAGACAAGAATGATCATAAAAAAATCAGCCCCAACTAAAATGCAACATAACATGGAAAACACCATTTTCAAATTCTTAATATAAGTGTAAAATCATCATAAGTTTACTAACTTAAACATGAATGCATATGAATGACATAAGGGCTGAAATGTTTACTCGAAATCACATAGGAGACTTAGGATTAGTACCTTAGGATCTAGTGGAGTTCTACCACTTTTGTATATCCACTTCAGGCCCCCATATAGCACTTTTGACTTGTTGGTTCCTCCAAAGGACTTTAACAGATGCCACCTCATTGTTCCTCAATCTCTTACTTGTCTATCTAAAATCTGAATGGGACCTCCTCATTAGTCAAGCTATCCTCAACAAAACCCACAACATCAAGGGGAACAATAACATTTGGATCACTAACACATTTTCTCAACATAGAGACATGGAACACCATATGAACCAAATTCATTTCACTAGGCAACTTCAACTCATAAGCTACGTTGCCAATCCTCTTTATCACCTCATAAGGACCAATATACATTGGACTCAACTTTCCTTTTTTACCAAAATGGACGACACCTTTCATTGGAGAAACATTAAAACAGACCCAATCAGCTACTTGGAATTCTAGGTCTCTTCTCCTTACATCGCCATAGGACTTTTAATGACTTTGGACAGTCTTCAACCTTACCCTAATCATCCTAACCTTCTCAAGAGCTTCCATAACCAGATCCAACTACAATAAGGCCACCTCTCCAACCTCAAACCAACCCACGGGCGATCAACGACGTCTCTCATAAAGATCCTCAAAAGGGGCTGTACCGATGTTAGAGTGATAGCTATTGTTGTAAGCAAACTCAATCAACGGAAGATGATCATCCCAACTATACTTAACTCGAAGACACAAGCCCTAAGCATATTCTCAAGTGTTTGACTAGTCCTTTCGGCTTTGCCTTCCATTTGAGTGTGAAAGGTTGTACTAAGGTGAACTTTGGTACTAAGACCCCTTTGAAAAGACCTCCAAAAGTGTGAAGTAAATTGTGCACCACGATCCAATATGATAGATAGATGAACCCCATACAATCTCACTAACTCATAGATGTACAACCTTGCATACTCTTCAACCTCATGTGTAGTCTTAACTAGTAGAAAGTAAGTTGATTTCGTCATCCTATCAACCACCACCTATATAGAATCAAAACCTTTTCTAGTCTTGGGAAACAAAACCACAAAATCCATATTAATCACCTCCCACTTCCAAGTAGGAATCTCTATGTCTTGGGTTAGGCCACCCGACCTTTGATGTTTGGCTTTGAGTTGTTGACAACTATGGCAACCAGAAACAAATTTGGCATTGTCCCTCTTCATGCCTACCCACCAATACACATCTCTCAAGACTCTATATATATTGGTGGAATCGAGGTGGATAGAATAAGAAGAATTATGGGCCTCATGAAGAATTCTCTCCCTCAAACTATCAACACATGGCACACACAACCTACCTTGGTATCTAAGGGCCCCATCTCCCCCTTGGGAAAAAACCTCTATTTTTTCCTCTTTCACCAAGGCCTTAAATTCAAGCAAGAAGGAGTCTAGATCTTGTTTTGCTTTCATCTTAACAACCAAAGAAGATTTAGAACCATCAACAACAACAACACCATTACCCACATCTTCCAACTTAACCCCCAATTTTGCCAATCTATGCACCTCCCTAGCCATCTCCCTATCACCACTATCCACATGACTTAGGCTACCCATAGACACCCGACTCAAAACATCTGTCACCACATTTGCCTTACTTGGATGGTATTGCACACTAATGTCATAGCCCTTAAGAAGTTGTAGCCACCTCCTTTGTCTCCAGTTGAGATCCTTTTAAGTGAAGACATATTGAAGGCTTTTATAATCGATGAAGACATCAACATGCACACCATACAAATAATGACGCCAAATCTTCAATGCAAATACTATGGCGGCCAATTCAAGATGATGGATTGGCAGTTCTTTTCATGTACATTGAGTTGCCTAGAAGAAAAGGCTATGACCTTACCATTTTGCATTAGCACAAAACCCAAACCAACTCTAGATGCATCACAATACATTAAAAAAAACCCTCAACCCGATCCGGTAGTGAAAATATAGGAGCGGACAGAAGTCTATCTTTAAATGTTTGGAAGCTTTTCTCACATTCATTGGTCCACACAAACTGAACATTCTTTTGAGTCAATTTTGTCGTAAGGGAAGAAATGGAGGAGATCCCATTCATAAACCTTCTATAGTGACCCGCAAGGGCCCAAGAAACTCCTAATATCTGACATGGTTAATGGTCTAGGCCAATTCCTTATCACTTCGTTCTTCATAGGGTCCATCTTAATACCATCACCCAACACCACATGACCCAAAAATGCAACCTCCTTCAACAAAAAACTCACGATTTTCATATTTAACATACAATCTGTGCTTCCTCAATCTTTACAACACTACCCTCAAATAGCCCATATGGTCCTCCCTACTATGTGGATAGATCAAAATATCATCAATGAAGACCACAACAAAGAAATCAAGGTAGGGTTTGAAGACCCCATTCATTAGGTCTATGAAGATGGCTGGTGTATTAGTCAGCCCAAAGGACATCACCACAAATTCATAATGCCCTTATTGAGTTCGGAAGGTCATCTTGGGAATATCACACTCCCTCATCACTTGATGATACTCGGACTGAATATCAATCTTAGAGAAAAAGCTAGCCCCTTGCAATTAGTCAAACATGTCATCAATTCTTGGAAGAGGATATCTATTCTTTATAGTGACTAAGTGACCCATCTTTCCTCTTTACGAATAACACCGGTGCACCCCAAGGTGATTGGCTAGGTCTACTAAATCCCTTCTCTAATAAATCTTTCAATTTCTCCTTTATCTCCTTCAACTCCACATAGGCCATATGGCAAGGGAGAACGGAGATAGGTTGAGTATCGGGAAGGAGATCTATGCAAAAATCTATCTCCCTTTTGGGAGAGATACCCGGAAGGTCATTTAGAAAGACATCAAGAAACTCATTTACAACTGGAACTAACTCAATGAAAGGGCCTTTGGACTCCATATCTTTAGCCCTCACAAAATGGCACAAATACCCTTTAGGGAACAACTTATGGGCTTTAATGCATGAAATGAACCTACCATTTACCACCACGGCATGACTTCCCCACTCAAGGATGGATTCATTTGGAAACTAAAACTTCACCCTATGGGTTCTACAATCAATAGATGCATAGTATGCATGCAACCAATCCACCCCGAGACAATGACAACAACAACAACATACCCAGTGAAATTCCACAAGTGGGGTCTGGGGAGTGTAGATTGTACGCAGACCTTGCCACTACCTCACAGAAGTAGAGAGGCTATTTCCGAGAACCTTCATCATAAAACCCATAAGCAGAAAGAACTAGATATGACAAAAGGACCAATCCATCCCAAAAATAACATCAAAATCAACCATACCTAATTTAACAAGATCACAAGGTAAGATTTTATGCAAGATGCAAACCGGGCAATTTCTATACACCCTTCTAGAAACAATAGATGCACCAATAGGAGTAGACACCTCATATGACTCATGCAACAACTCCGACTCAACATGGAACTTTTTATCAATAAAGGGGGTAGCAAAGGAAAGGGTGGCACCCGAATCAATCAAAGCATATACATTAAGATCAATGATTTTCAACATACCTATAACAACATCGAGGAACTCACCAACCCCTTGCCTCCCATGTAGAGCATAGGATCGATTGTGCCTTAGGGCACCACCTTGAGGACCAATTTTACCCAATGAAACTGTATTTGCACCCTGCCCCTTGCCACAGTTTCTTAGACAATCCACCCTTTTGTGACCAAGCTCCCAACAATCAAAGCCTGCATTAGAACCCTTCAAACATGAGCCTCTATTACTCTTCTTACATGTAGGATGCACATCAATGAGAGAAACACCACCAACACGTTGAGGCCTATGGTAGTCATTGGCAAAACCCTTATTAGTACTATGGGAAGGCCCTTGGCCTTGATGGAGTCGGCCACCCCTGTGGAGCTTACCCCTACGATGGGCTCTCTTTGCATCATGGCCCCTCCTCTTTCTAAACTTTTCCTCCTGTAGTTGCTTGGCATATGTCATCAATCGAGACAAAAATCCATGTCACCAATAAACAAGGCGGAGTGAGATTCTTCACTCACCAAGTCGGAGATACCCATCAAATATTTATTCATCCTTGATCTAGGATCAGCCACCAAGTGAGGTGCATACTTTGAAAGTTGATTAAATTTGAGGACATACTCCTTCACACTCATAGAACCTTGTTTCAAGATCATAAGCTCTACCAACTTTGCTTTTTTAAGCTTTAGAGGGAAAAATTGATTGGAAGGCCAATTTGAATTCTTCCCAAAGAACCATATAACCATTTCCCCTCTCACCCTTCCGTTGATCATAGCAAATTTTTGGCTACCCCCTTGAGTTCGTATGCCGCAAACTCTGCCTTTTCATTCGGCCCAACACCCACGATACTCAAGATTTTGTAGACCTCATCAATGAATTCTTATGGATCTTCATCCACGTTTGACCCATAGAAAGTTGGAGGATTCATCCTCATGAAGTCTCTTATGCTCCTAGGGTAGCAGCATGATAGGCTTGGGCCCCTTCTTGGACTTGGTTGGCCACCACTTGGGCAAGCATAGTAAGAGCATCTCAGATCTTACCATTGGTATGTTGCTCCTTTGGAGTTTGGTCCCATCTTCCTATAGTGTTTGGCATGATCTAGCATAGCATAGAACAATCGTTAGAGGGGAAAAACTCACCACGACTCTATAGCACGACTTCGAACATGAAGAAGGAAAACATTTCCTAAAATGTCTCATAGCCTCCTATTCATAGTCATGGCTTGCTTCACAACCATGAATAGGACTCTAATTAACACGGTGTGTTAGACTCCGAGGATCTATCAACCTAGTGCTCTGATACGAAGATTATCACGACCCAAACCTAGGGCCTAGACGTGACACGGTGAATAGGGAACCTGAATAGACCCCAATCAAGACTCTTAACTTGTCATTACACATCATTGGTCACGGAATCATGTAAAAGACATAATATAAGCATAAGGGGCAAAGGAATAGCTTGCAAAACATCACCATCAAGAGACAATGAGTCATAGCTCATATCATAGATACATAACTTATCCAACAAACACCTCTAAATAAATAGATAAGAGTGGAGGCCAAGACAAAGTAACCGGGTTCAACCTCATAGTGAAATAGAACACAGGTAGAATGTCACAAAACAAAGCAATGGAAACATAGACTAAGTCCCTGAAATGGAGGACTCACCAACTAGCTTCAAATAGTACTGTCTAACCATGTGGAGGAGGAGGATGATCAACTTAACTCTGGTTCCTACATGGTGATATCATTTAGACAAGAATATGCGTTAGTATGATTGCATGTACTAAGTATGTAGGATCCCATATAACAAGAAATAGGCATTAAAATCAAAATGCATAACAATAGGCAACAGACATCATATAAGTAAGAGGGCATGTATGATCAATGCATAGGTAAAACATGCTTAAGTACTCATGCTTATATAGGATATCATAAGTATAGAAGAGACGAAGCTCAAATTTTTCCAAAGTATAAACCCCTTGTTAGGTTGGTGATGTTGCCACCCCATTACTTAGGTGCTAAGGTACTAACCCCTCACTAGGTTGGTGATGATGCTACCCCATCACCGAGGTGGAGAAGTACAAACCCTTCTCTAGGTTGATGAATACAAACCTCTATCTAGGTTAGTGATGATGTCGCCCTATCACTAGGTGGAGAAATATAAACCCTTCACTAGATTATCCAGGTGCTTAGACCCCCCTGGATTGGGCATGGCCGAGTTCTACGCTTTATATAGGATTCATCACATACATAAACTCATTTCATCATCATAACATCATTCATATCATATCTCATTCTTTGAACCTTCAATTCCTCAAGAAACCATAAACGGACATTTTATCAAACATTTAGGGGGTGTAATAGAGGTACAAAATCATTCAATTTAGAGATGAGATCATATAAAAAAACCTTTTTAAAGCCATCAATCAACACATTGCAACATCCCAAAACATTCACATCAAAATCCCTCATCAAATCCAACATTAGATCCAAGATTTAGAGCTCAAAACATGCTAAAATAACCATAGTTTCATGAACTCAAATCATTGTGTAATAAATTTCTTAATATACAAGATCCATATGTAAAATCAACTTTAAATCATCAAATATTACTAAAAGGAGGCTTAGTCACCATGGGTGAAAGGACCCAATGGTTCAACGCCACATACCTTAGCTTTGAAAGTTCTTGGTGAAGAATGAAAATGGAGACTTTAAACTTGAAGGAAATCCTTAGTTCCGGGTAACGATTTTGAGGCTTGACTTTTGGAGTAAAAATATAGCTAAGTGTTTTGGTGAGCATTGGCTAATGTTTGAGATGACATGAGGGTTAAATAAGGCTAAGTATAGGTCAAAATACGTTAGAGAATACTTAGGCTAAAGACTTAAAAGTCTTGGACCAAGATAACAAAACTGGTCAAAATAAACACTGCTTCGCGGCAGAGGCGCGTTGCGGAGTTGTCACGGACCGTCTCTGGAAATTGACATTTTTGAAAATCATAATTGCTAATATTTCTCACCTAGATCGGGGTTTGACACTCTTCGTCTAATTTTGACCCCCTGAACAAGAATATGAAGTTGGAATTTTGAAATAGTTAATGGATTTTGAGATATATGGAAATTAAAATTCCAGGCTTTCCGAGGCAAATTTGTGGGCACTTTTTGGGGTCTTTTCACAAATGCCAAGAGAGCTTTGACACTTTTAAATCCTTGTTTACATAAGCTCGTGTGCTTACTTTACCAATGGATGGGAAGGAGTATGTGATATATAGTGATGCATCTCATCATGGTCTAGGGCATGTTCTGATACAACAAGGAAAGTTATTTGTTATGCCTCTCGAAAATTAAAAATCACATGAATTGAAACCTACTCATGATTTGGAACTTGTTGTTATAGTATTTGCCTTAAACATATGGAGACATTATCTGTATGGAGAAAAATGTCACATATTCACTGATCACAAAAGCTTGAAATACTTGGGTACACAAAGGGAGCTGAACCTAAGGGACCGTAGGTGGCTTGAACTTATTAAGGATTACGATTCTATGATTAGTTATCATCTAGTAAAAGCTAATGTGGTTGCAGATGCTATGTTTAGGATGATATGAGGGTGAAATAAGGCTAGGTATAGGTAAAAACACATTTCAGAACATATAAGCCAAAGACTTAAAAGTTTTAGACCGAGAGAACAAAATTGAGCAAAATTAACACTGCTCCATGGCAGAGGCGCATTGCAGAGCTATCGTGGATTGCCTTTGGAAGTTGACCTTTTTTAAAATCATAATTGCTAATCTTTCTCTCTTAAATTGGCGTTAGACCCTTCTCACCTAATTTTGACAGCCTGAACAAGAATATGATGTAATGATTTTTGAAATAATGAAAGGATTTTAAGATATATGGAAATTAAAATTCCAGGCATTTCGAGGCACATTTTTGGGGTCGTTTCACATATGCCAAGGGAGCTTTGTAACTCTTAAATCCTTGTTGATGCAATCTCGTGTGCTTGCTCTACCATTGGATGGTAAGGAGTATGTTATATATAATGATGCGTCTCATTGTGGTCTAGGGCGTGTTCTGATGCAAGAAGGGAAAGTTATTTCTTATGCCTCTCGAAAATTAAAAATTACATGAATTGAATTATCCTACTCATGATATGGAACTCGCTATTACAATATTTACCTTAAAGAAATGGAGACATTATTTGTATAGAGAAAAGTGTTACATATTCACTGATCACAAAAGCTAAAATACTTGGGTACTCAAAGGGAGCTAAACCTAAAACAACGTAGATGGCTTGAGCTCATTAAGGATTATGATTGTATGATCAATTATCGTCCAGGAAAAGCTAATGTGGTTGTAGATGCCTTAAGTCGCAAGTCCTTTACAAGCCTATCCTTCACTCTATTACCTTTCTTTCTTGAGTTAAGAGCCATTAATATTTGTATTGCACTTCATTCATCTGACCTAATTATTTCCCAACTGCAAGTCAAACCCGTATTGCTTGAGCCAGTTAGAGAAGCACAAAAGTTATATGTCAAACTCATGAAGCTGACCAAAATTGTTCAAGATGGAGAAAAATATGATTTTTCATTCACAGAATTTGGTGTCTTATCTTATCAAAATAGGTTGTGTGTCCCTAAATATGAAAGATTAAAAAGAGAAATCTTGAAAGAAGCACACACTTCATCATATACCATGCACACTGGAGGTACGAAAATGCACCGGACCCTTAATGAACACTATTGGTTGAATGATATGAAGAAATACATTGTGGGGTACATTTCAAAATGTTTGGTTTGTCAACAAGAAAAAGAAGAACATAAGTCCTAGTTGGGCTACTCCAACAATTGTTGATGCCAGAATGGAAATGGAAGAAAATAACTATGGACTTTGTTTCTGGACTTCCATGCACTCAAAAGAATAATGATGCAATATGGGTGATGGTGGAAAAATTAACGAAAAGTGATCACTTTTTAGGAATCAGGATGGATTATTCACTTGAGAGGGTAGCAGAATTACACATCAATGAGATTGTAAGGCTACATGAAATCCTTATCTCTATTGTCTCCGACAGAGACCCAAGGTTTACATCTAGATTTTGGTCTAGTTTGCAAGAGGCCTTGGATACCAAGTTAAATTTTAACACCTCATTTCATATTTAGACAGACGGTCAGTAAGAAAGAGTGATACTACTTTTGGAGGATATACTTCGAGCATTCCTCATGGCATTTGAGGGTAGTTGGGACAAACATTTGGCTTTGGTAGAATTTTCTTTCAATAATAACAACCAATCGAGTATTGGAATGCCTCCTTATGAAGACTTATATGGAAGAAAATGTCAGACTCCGCTTTTTGGAGTGAAGTTGGTGAAAGAAAACTTATTGGTCCTAAAATTGTGCAGCAAATAGAAGACAAAGTAAAGTTGATCAATGATCTTCTGAAGATTGCTTCGGATAGGCAAAAATCATATGTTGATCTTAAAAGGCGTGATATCTAATATCAAGTTGGTGATAAGTATTCTTAATGGTATCCCCATGGAAGATGATTATGAGATTCGGTCGAAAGGGAAAACTTAGTTCTCTATTTATCGGACCTTGTGGTATACTTGAAAGAGTGGGACCAGTTGCATATAAGTTAGCGTTACCATCTGAGTTAGAAAAGATCTACAATGTCTTTCATGTATCAATGCTCAGAAGATATCGTTCTAACCCCTCTCATGCCCTACAAGTTGAATATACTGAGGTTAATAAAGACTTTACGTATGACGAGAAATCTATCCATACTTAAGCTCGAGAAACAAAAAACTCAAGAATAAGAAATTTCCCTTAGTAAATGTACTTTGGAGGAATCATTCTGGAGAAAAAGCCATCTAGGAGAGGGAAGAAGATATGAGGATCCAATATCCGCATTTATTCCGAGACTAGCGTAAGGTAAATTTTGAGACACAACTTCTTAAGGAGGAGAGAGTTGTAATGCACTTATTATTAAATAATAATGTATTCATTTAAAAAAGGTATTCTCTTGAGATAAAATCAACCCCTACTTCACAAGTCTTTGACTTGAATTTGTGTCGTTAGATAAATTGATTTTCTTGAATCATCGAAAGGGATGAGGGAGAGGTTTGTCTTAGTAAAATTTATTTACTTTTATGCAATTATATATGTTAAACAAGCCTTAATAATAAATATTAATGTGTGAGGAAGCAAATAAGGAATGAAAAAAGAAAATTTTGGCAGCCACCTTTTTTTGGGCAACTCTTTGAATTGCTTTTAATATAATATATCTTTTCTCCTAAGTTAAGTTAGTTTGAAGACTTAGAAAAACCTTATAAATTCTCTTATCACTTTATATTTGACAAAAATCACGAAAATGAATCAGTTTCTTGAGAAAAAAATCAAGAAATCCCCTACCATTTTGTAAGTGGCTAAATTTTGTCTTTAAATTGTGTGATGTTTAGTAATTATGGAATATCTCATTGTATATAGTTCTGTTTTTAGTGTGTAAATACGTTTTGGAAAGCTAATTCACATACCTACAACATTTACTCATATATAAAATTCTGAATCTACTTATATAGTACTGAAAAAGAGGATGAAACATAGTGAAAGTTCTGGCCAGTTTTTCTGTCTAAGAAGCATTCTATGTAATGTTGTTAGTGTTGTAATCATATCTTGATGTATGAGCTGTATGTTGTGATGGTTCTTATTTATTTTCAACCCTAATACATGTAGCTACAACCCTTATGTTGATGTTAGAACCTAATTGGGTAGTTATGGATTCAAAATGGTGGACGCAATTCAGGACAAGTTCTGTCCAGATTTTTGACATAGGAATCCTTGGTTGTGTGATGCTAGTATTTCGATTATAAATTCTTATACAATAGGTATTTTGAAGTGATTTTTTAATTTTTTTAAGACCGATGTTCATATACTTACAGTTTCTATGTAGACCAAAAAGGCTAGTTATTCCATTTACCAATTCAAAATCTAGTTATGATGCAAGACAGTCAAGCTGCCAAGAAGAGTGTGATTTGCAAAAATGAGACAGTTTTGGTATCTATCTTGTTAGATTTTACCTGTTCAAAGTACTGAATATTAAATGAATATTTGAATCTGGTATTAAGGTACTTACATTCTTGTACAATCTTAAGGAAATTGATTGAAGAAACTGATACCATCTTGATCCATGACTTAAACTTGGTAGGGTCGATTGAGTGCTAAAATGGTTCAGGTTTGTGTAAAAACTTATTCTTATTCTTTTGCTACCTGCTGGTACATTGGAATGTTATCTTGGTATCTTAACTATGTTCTTTTCACTTTGTTTGGTTGTGTTGATATATTTTGAGACTTGTAAGGAACTTGCTTAATTCGCCCATTTGTACAAATTGCCAGATCACTTGATATCCTTATGGACTTTGTCCTTTTTGTGGCTGTAACTTTGACACTATCGGCATGCCTATTGCTCGAATCAATTGCCATCTTGACTATGGATTTTTGGTTTGTCCTAAGTGTACAAGCGGTCCATTTTAAGCATGAACTAGAAAGCCACTCTTAATATGCTTCTTGGTTCTCTTGATTATTAGGTGTTAGTAATTCTTGATACACGGTTTCGGTCCATCTTAATACTTGATTATGTTTGGTGTAACATCATGACGTATATACTGGGCGAAACTTTTCATTTAAATATCCTACTTGACACTACTGATATATTTGTTCACTTAGTCTATTTACTATAGTCTAATTGTGTTGCTCTTTGACTTAAGAAAGGTAAATTGAGGAATCAAAAAGTATAAGCTTTTAGCTTTTACACCACTAAGTTTCATGCTTAGTGATAGTTTTTTCTATCGTAGGGAATACTCGAGATAATGGTTGAGGATGGCTATTGAAGATAAATTTTGGGAGCTATGCAAAAGATGACATTTGCATCTAGACATATAAATTGTAGTAGTTTTTGGACATGTACATGATTCTCCTGTGGTATAAATTTTAAAGGCTAGTGTATATTATGAAACCATGGTTTGTAAATTAAATGTTTGGCCTATTTAGTTAAATTGGAGCCTACGAGCTTGTTTTCACATTAAATCACTCGTTATTTTGAGGTGATTGTATGAACTGGAAACTAGTAAGTTTTGTCTTTGTATTAACATCGCTGATAATTTTCAGCGTCCACTACAATCAGACGAGCAATATATAAAAATCTCACAAGATATTGGTTTAAATTATTTTATGAAGTTTCTCATGCTATAAACTGTAACCCAAAATCAGCTGAACTACCTCTAGGACAAAATCCCGTACCTTTAACTATTTTGGATTCATTATTAACTCATTACTAATTTATTGCATATTAAACTCTTAATATTTTAGCAAGTATTAGGTAAGCCCAGATCTTACAGAAGTGGCATCCTCCCATGAGGGTTGCCAAAGGCAATACATTTGTAATTTTTCAATCATCACATATCCAAGCTCAATTGCTCACATAGTCAACTTAGAATTCCTCAATTCGATTTGGGGATTGATTTATCAAGAAGGGACTAATTAGTGAGTACATGCTCTTTTTCCATTGCACTATCAAAATCAAAGATATGGATTATCAACGCTTAGATTACTAAGGTCTATAGACACGATATCATATCCCTATGCCTATCATCTATTGTGACGAGCAGGTCAAATTCTGCCCAAAATATGCCTTAAAAATGTCCACAGCCGGCAGAAACATTCTGGAATTCTCTAGAATTCCTTAGAAACGTGTAGAGCTTGCAAGAAGGCCCTAGGAGCTTCTAGAAGACTCTAGGATAGTCTTGCCTTGTAAATATCTAAGATATTTTGTAGGAAGATTCTAGCCTATCAATTGTAGCCATTGGGTCAAAGTGATCCTAGCCGTTCATTTAGGAAGGGGACTAGTATAAATAGCCCTTTAGGCTTCTCATTTTCACCATCCAAAAATCAAGCAAACAAGCAAAGCATTGTAAAGGCTTCAAGAGTTCTCTAATAAAGAGTTCTTTCTTTGTTCCTCCAAAGTTCCAAGTTCCTTCGTAAAGTTTCTTAAGCAGTCTTTCTAAGTTCTTGCTAAGCTTTGGGAGTTAGGTTGACTAGAAACTTGAGCATTGAAAGTTTTCTAGGCCGCACGATTCATTGGAAGCATGACCAAGTCCGTGACAGTTGGTATCAAAGCCAAGGTTCGTAGACCGTCAGAACATTAGGAAGAATGGAAGGCGTCAGTGAGATCACCTAAGTTGGAAAGGAGAAATCAAAGGGCCAGAGGTCTCATTCCCGGGTGGCCGTTGTGGAGTTGGAGACAGGGCTAGCCAAGGCAGAGTTAGACATAGCCGACAGGCAGCAGAAGTTCGAGGTGACCGACCAGAAGTTCGAAGAGGTCGAACAAGGCCTAGATGGATTGCGGGAGGAGATGTAGTCCGCTATGAACCAAGTCCTGTCCTAATGTCTTAACAATGTGAAGGCCATGGAGGAGACGCATAAGACAGAGATTTCTTCGATGCAAGAAGAGCTAGGGAGGCTTTTGTGTAAGCTAGGGAGCACCGAGGAGGAGCTTAGCCTGTGCAAAAGGGTTCTTGCCCATGGGACTGCGAGTACGTCCGAGGTAAGGACTAGCCCTTCCAAGTTGGATGTTGTACAACCCAAGTCTTTCGAAGGGTCAAGGAATGCGAAGGAGCTAGGCAACTTTATTTGGAGCACGGAGCAATACTTTAGGGCGTTCTCCATGACCGACGTAGCCCTAAAGGTAGACATGTCCAGTCTCTACCTGGAAAACACCGTGATGGTATGGTAGAGAAGAAGATAAGGGGACATAGAAAGAGGCACTTGGTCTATCAGCACGTGGTCACAGTGCAAAGATGAACTCAAGAAGCAGCTCTACCCCAACAATGTGGAAGAAGAGGCCCGTGTCAAGTTGAGGCGACTACAACACAAAGGAAGCATTCAGGAGTACGTAAAGGAGTTCCTCGAGGTACTTCTTGAGATCCTAGACTACCATGATAAGGAAGCTTTCTTTGCCTTTATGGATGGGTTACAACAGTGGGCTAGGCTTGAGATCCAAAGATGAGGGGCTCAAGACTTGACCACTGCTGTCTCCATTGCCAAGTCCCTTATTGAGTTTAGGAGAGTGGAGAAACCTAAACTAAAGGACAAGGGTTGCAAGGGAAAGAGTGGGGGAGACCCACATCAAGGCAAGGAGGCAATAGAAAGAGCAAAGGGATTGAAGGAGCACCGAACCAAGGCAAGACCACCAATTAGTTGCTTCTTTTGTGAGGGGCAACACAAGGTGAGAGAATACCCCAAAAAGAGCAAACTCTTGGCCTTGATTGAGGAATGTGAATAAGAAGAGGCGAAGATAGGGGCCATATGACTCCTAAGTTCAATCAAGGCGAAAGTGGAGGTGCCCAAGAATGAGAAGAAGGGGAGGTTGTTCGCTGAAGCCAAGATCGGAAGGCAAACATGAACACACTAATTGACACGGGAGCCGACAACAATTTCCTCACCCTTCAGGAGGCCAAGAGGATGGGTATCCAATATGAGAAGGTATGTTTTTGGCTTAAGGGAGTTATCTCTGCACCAACAGAGACCTTTGGAGTTGCTTGGAACGTAAAAGTAAGCTTAGGAAATTGGAAAGACAACATCAACTTTTCCATCATAACCATGAACGATTATCCACTTTTCTTGGGTATTGAGTTCATAGACCAAGTCAAGGCCATCCCAATTCCCTTTGCAAACTCACTGTGTATCTTGGAGGAGGGTAACACTCATCTAGTCCCACTAGAGCGGGAAACTCCACTCCAAGAGTAGAAGATCTTGGCTATGCGACTCGCCAAAGGCGTAAAGAAGGAGGAGCCAACCTGTCTTGTAGCCTTGAAGGAAGAAGCCGCTGTTCCTCCAGCCGAAGAACTACCCAAAGAAGTTAAGCACATCTTGAAGGAGTACAAAGACGTGATGCCGCCCGAGCTGCCTAAGAGGTTACCACCAAAGAGGGAGGTGGACCACAAGATAGAGTTGGTACCAGGTGCCACTCCGCCTATGGCAGTGCCATACCACATGACGCCTCTGGAGCTTGAAGAATTACGGAGCTAGTTGAAGGATTTGATGGACATGGGCTACATTCATGCATCAAAAGTGCCTTATGGAGCACCAGTATTGTTCCAGAGGAAGCATGACGAATCACTCCAGTTATGCTCGACTATCGAGCATTCAACATGATCACAGTTAAGAACAAGTACCCGATCCCACCAATTGCCGATCTCTTTGATTAACTTGGTCAATCACGTTGGTTTACCAAGTTAGATTTGTGGTTCGGATACTACAAAGTGAGGATTGATGAGGGGGACGAACCAAAGACTACTTGCATCATGAGGTACGGTTCATACGAATTTCTAGTCATGCCTTTTGGACTCACAAATGCGGCAGCAACATTCTGCACCCTCATGAACTATGTCCTATAACCGTTCTTTGATAAGTTCGTGGTGGTGTACTTGGACGACATTGTCATATATAGCATCACTCTGGAGGATCATGTAAATCATCTAAGACAAGTCTTCCAAGTACTTCAGGAGCACATTATCGGAGAGGGCAAACTTAAGATGGATAAGTCCAAGGTCCGCGTAATACATGAATGGGAGCCACCAAGGAAGGTCTCTGAACTTCAATCTTTCCTTTGGCTGGAAAATTACTACTAGAAGTTCATCAAATGCTATTCTACTGTAGACACTCCCCTCACAGATCTACTGAAGAAGAACCAGACCTAGGATTGGGACGAGAAGTGGCATAGAACATTCGAGGCACTAAAAGCAGTCGTGGTTAAGGAGTTGGTGCTGGTCTTGCTCGACCATACCAAATATTATGAGGTGCAGATGGACGCTTTAGACTTTGCCCTGGGAGGCATCCTTATGCAAGAAGGGCATCCAGTAGCTTACGAAAGTCATTAGCCAAATGATGTAGAGAAGCGGCACACGGTCCAAGAGAAGGAGATGACCATTGTAGTACATTGCCTGCAGACGTGGAGACATTATATGCTGGGCACCAAGTTTGTGGTAAAGACTGATAATGTCGCCACAAGTTACTTCCTTAAGCAGAAGAAGCTGACACCTAAACAAGTTAGGCGGTAGGCCTTCTTAGCAGAATTTGACTTTATGATGGAGTACAAGCTAGGAAAGGGGAATGTCGTGGCAGATGCCCTAAGCAGGAAGGCTGAGCTTGCCTCCATCACAAGCCCAAGTTTCTCGATGGTCAATCGTATAAAGGAGGGGTTGGAGCAAGACTCGCAAGCGAAGAATTTGTTGGGTTTGGCAAGTCAGGGGAAGACGCGCCAGTTCTGGCTTGAGGAAGGGTTACTCCTCACCAAGCGAAATCGGGTATACATGTCAAAATAGGGAGGATTAAGGAAGGAAATCATCAAGGAGTGCCATGACTCAAGGTGGGCAAGTCACCCTAGAGTATGGAGGACCATGGCAATGATCGAGCGAGCTTATTACTGGCCCCAAATGAGATATGATATAGAGCTCTATGTGAAAACTTGTCTTGTGTGCCAGCAAGACAAGGTGGAACAATGTCCCGCAGTCGGTCTAATGGAGCCATTGCCCATTGCGGAGAAACCATGGGAGAGTTTCTCTATGGACTTCATCACAAGCCTATCGAAATCCGAGGGGTACAACAACATCATGGTCATCGTGGACAGGTTCAGCAAGTATAGAGTATTCATACCAGTCCTGGCAAAGTTCAATGCCGAAGATGCTACCCGATTGTTCTTCAAACATATGGTGAAATATTGGGGCATTCTGAAGATTATAGTCAGTGACCGGGACACCTATTTCACGAGTAGATTCTGGATGGAGCTCTTCAAAATATTGGGGTCTGAGCTCAACTTTTCCACAAGCTTTCACCTAAAGACGTATGGCCAGACGGAGAGGGTGAATGCTTTGCTGGAGCTATACTTGCGGGACTATGTCAGTGCCAATCAGAAGGATTGGGCTAAGCTACACGACATCACCCAGTTTTCTTATAATTTGCAGAAGAGTGAATCAACTGGCGCGAGTCCATTTGAGCTGGCCACGGGACAACAACCAATGACGCCATAAACTATCGCCATTAGTTACAAAGGGACTAACCCTTTTACTTACAAGTTTGCCAAGGGATGGCATGAGAAGGCAGACTTGCCAAAGTCTTACTTAACAAAGGTCGCGCTGAAAATGAAGAAATGGACCAATGCTAAGAGAAGACATCTGGAGTTTGAGGAAAGAGACTTAGTCATGGTGAAGCTCCTTCCCCATCAAAGTTGAACGTTAGTCAAGGTGTAGAAGGGGCTAGTAAGGTGCTATGAGGGGCCATTTCACGTGGAGAAATGCATTGGCAAGCTAGCCTACTGCTTGACTCTTCCCTCACACTTAGAAATGCATCCTATTTTTTATGTGAGTCTACTGAAGCCGCACCATCAGGATAAGGATGATCCAAGCCGGGGAGAGTCAAAAAGAGCACTTACAACCATCACAATGGTGTCGGAGCGAGAAGTGGAAGAAATTCTTGCGCATTGCGTCATTCCCAGACGAGGGAGTCATCCCAGTTATACCGAGTATTTTTTCAAATAGAAAGGATCTCTCGACAGGGAGGAGAGCTAAGAACATGAGCTGACATTGTGGGACAACTAGGACTTGATCCGAGCCTACAAGGAAGATGCGCCAAGGACGTCACCAGATTGAGTGGGGGAGAATGTGATGAGTAGGTCAAATTCTGACCAAAATATGCCTTAAAAACATCCTCTGCCGGTAGGAGCATTCCGTAATACTCTAGGCTATCAGTTGTAGCCGTTGGATCAAAGTGATTCTAGTCATCCATTTAGGAAGGGGACTAGTATAAATACCCCCTAAGGCTTCTAGTTTTCACCATCCAGAAATCAAGAAAACAAGGAAAGCATTGTAAAGTCTTCAAGAGTTCTCTAATAAAGAGTTCGTTCTTTGTTCCTCCAAAGTTCCAAGTTCCTTCGTAAAGTTTCTTAAGCTTAGTCTTTCTAAGTTCTTGCTAAGCTTTGGGAGTTAGGCTGACTAGCAACTTGACCGTTGGAAGTTTACTAGGCCATACGGTGCGTTGGAAGCATGACCAAGTCCGTGACATCTATTCACGGGGTTTGCCAAAAATTTGCAATCATTCATTTATTCAACAAGAAAAACAAAAACAAGAAAACAAAAGAAAATACCAAAATAAACACCACTCTATTACAACCCAATTTAAAATTTTATTTACACCACAAAAAGTTAAAAATAGTCTAAATATTCATCAATAGCATCAATTAACAAAATGAAATACCATTATTATCTCATCAAAAATAAAAATCCTGAAGAAAGGGACTTTGTCACGCTCACCCCTTGCTAACAAAATAAATATTGCCCTCAATGTGCAAGGGGATGATAAAGAGTAAGCATAAGAGATAGTAGTGAATATGAGAATCCCCCCGTCAAGTCGACTCTATTGTGGTTATGGTGGTGGTGGAGCTGAAGAAGATATGATGATGGCATCCATGCTTTCTTTTGCTGGTATGCTCTCAAGGTGAATGTCAGCCCTAGCAAGCTAGGGTGCATTCACACAAGCTGTGCCAACCATGGACTTGCATAAAATCGAAGCTACAAGTGCAATATCTACCATCTCTTTCTCCACTTCGCCTATCTCCTTCCAGTCCTCTTGACTCTACTTTTCTCCCAATAACTCCTTCTCAGTCTTTGGAGTGATCACCTCTTGATTCTCTTCACCACCACTACCCGAAACCTCTGCATTTGGCCTCTCATCTGGGACTGTTGCCACATCCACCTTGAGTGTTAGATCCTCCTGGCCATGAAAGAATGTGCTAATCTATGGACTAGAGAGAAATCACCTCCTTCTTCAACTCATCTATAGCTTTCAAGGCTGATGTGTCCTCACTACCACCACTTGCATTCTTAACAACTGCCACTCTGTCCCTTAGGCTAGCCAGCTCCTTACCATGGTCATCAATCATGGATTCTAGCCTATACATCCTCAATTTGTGCTTTTCACTTAGCTCAATCTACTTTTCTTTCGCCTCAGTGTATGGCATTGGGCCTTGGCTATAGCTACCTCAACCAATTTGGGCATAGATGACTCAACCCTTATGGATCAAGAATCGATAACTTTGGCCTGATGGCCAATTGTGAAAATGGTGGCCTTAGTGAGTGCAGGTTGGTTATTCATAATCTCTGCCTGTGTAGAAGGAATAGGGGCAGTGGATTAATGTATAGCAGGGGAGGAAGAAGGTATACCTGTCACAATACCTAGCTCTGCAGCGCCAGACAAGAGCTTCAACATCAC
This sequence comes from Solanum ossicruentum, assembly GCA_025774065.1. Taxonomy (NCBI): domain Eukaryota; kingdom Viridiplantae; phylum Streptophyta; class Magnoliopsida; order Solanales; family Solanaceae; genus Solanum; species Solanum ossicruentum. The sequence goes on from JAOTQR010127930.1 coordinate 38,324, forward strand.
GACCAGCATTATGTCAGTCATTTTCATCCTAGCCCTATCCATCTCATTTAAGTACTCAACCTCAATCCTTCTAACATTAATGGATATTGATGGGGTTAAATACGTATTGATCTTTTCATCCTTGGAACTTGGCCTTTTTACACATAATGATGAGACTTGGAAAGGGTAGTCAGGGTTGGAACTGCTTTTCCTTTGTGAGGATTTTTGGAGAAATAGTAGCACCAAGGTTTAGCCTCTTGCGAACCATGATACTTCCAACCGGTGTCTCTTTGATCCAGCAAAGCATCGATTCATTTTGTGACGGTATTGAGGTCCTCAAAGACCTTTGACCCATAGAATTCTAGGGGGTTAATATTTATGAAGTCTCTCACCCGAGATTCCAGTGAAGGAACATGAGGGGCTTGGGCCCCTTGATTGGCTTGATTACCCACAACTTGTGCAAGCAAAGTGACAGCATCCCGTCACTCACCATAAGCCTATTGTTCCTTAGGAGTGCGACCTCTCCTTCCTCTTATGTTAGGAAAGATCTAACATAGCAAAGAACAATCGTTGGGGGGCAAATTTTACCTCAACTTCTATAGCACGATATAGAGTAAGAAGAAGGGAAATATTTCCTAAAATGTATCATAGCCTCTTACTCGTAATGTTGGTGTACATCACAAGCATGAATAAGAATCTAATTGATGTGGTGTCCTGGATGCCGAGGACCATTAACAAACTAGTGCTATGATACAAAATTTTTCATGACCCAAGCTTAGGACATAGATGTGACATGGCACATGGGGAACTAAAAAGGACCCCAAGCAAGCCTCTCAATATATCATTACACATCTTTGGTCACAGAAGCAATAAAATACAACAATAGTATGTAAAATGGGATAAACAGGGCTAGTGGACAACTTTCATATCATAATATCAAGAGTCAAGAAACATTCAAAGCTCATGGCATTATATGTCACTCATACAACAACACCTCTAACCACAGAACTTAGCGGGGACTAACACAAGAAATCGAGCTTCACCTCATAGTCAAAATATACATTGAAGAAAGAGAGTTGTAATACATAACATAAGAGCATAAATATTATCCCTGGAATGGAGGACTTACCAACTAGCTTAAGAGAGATTGTACTAGCCATATGGAGGAGGAGGATCAAGTGGGGCTCAAGTTCCTACATGGTAACATCATGTAGCCATAAAGTCTGCATTAGTACTTTTGAATGTAATAAGTATGTAAGATGCAATGCAACAAAAGATAGGCATCACAATCGAAACATATAATAGTAAGTAATAGATAGCTAAATATGATATGTATGATCAATGCTTAAGTAAAACATGCTTACATGGAATCTAACACATATGTAAGAAGATTATATCATTATAGAACCTGTAGGTTACCAAGGTACAAACCCCTTTTGTTCGTTGGTGGATCGTTGCACACTGCCACCCATGGAGATTGAGGAACTAGTCCCTCAACCAAGTTACCAAGGTACAAACACCTTTATTGCTTGGTGGATAGTCACATTATACCATCCCTAGTGATTGAGGTACTAACCCCTCAACCCGGTTATCAAGGCACAACACCTTGATTAATATCAAGGTACAAACCCCTCGACATGGTTACCCGGGCTCTTGCCCCCCCCCCCCCAAGTGAGGCATGGTCACTTTCCAATAGGAGAATATCATATACATATATTCCTTTCATCATCATAAAATCATTTAACTCATAATACATGCATTGGACCTTCAATTCCTGAAAATACATTCATCAGACATTTTATCAAACACTTGGCGGGTGTGTAGTGATAGTGTAAAACCAAGCAATTCAATAGTGGAATCATTCTAGAAAATTCAGTGTAAAACCATCAATTGTTACTTGGTATCACCCTCAAGCCATGCGCATCAAAACCCTTTATCAAAACTTAAAATAAATATTAGATTCACAGCTCAGAACATGCTAAAGCAATCACAATTTCATGAAACCCAACGTAGTGTACAGTGAAATTCATAATAAGTAAGACCCATGAGTAAATCAACTTTAAATCATGCAATTTTTAGGTAAAAGAAAGATTGGACATCATGGGTGAAAGAAACCCACATACCTTGACTTTGGAGAATCGTTGAAGAAGATTGGAAATGGAGACTTGAAGCTTGAATGAGAACCTTAAGATCAAGATGACTTTTGGGACTTGAAATTTGGAGTGAAATATTTGTCTAAGTGTATGAGTGAGTATTAGGGAATGTCTTGAATGATATGAGGTTGAAATATTGCTAAGTTAGGTATTTTCACCCATGGGAACACTTAGGCCCAAGACCTAAAAGTCTTGGACCAAGATAGAAAACAGTACAAAAATACACAGTAACGTACCCTTGGCGTGTCGCGCCAGGGGCAAGGATTGCTCTTTGGAAATTACATTTTGCGATTTCCAGATTTTGACATGGTTGCTTAAAAATCAAGGTTAGACCCATTCCCCATTCAGTTTGACTCTATGATCAAGAATATGAAGTCAAATTTTTGATATCACGCACAGATTTTGAGATATATAAAAATTATGATTTTGGGCACTTCCGAGGCACATTTTTGAGCACTTTTTGGGTTGTTTCAGACCTGTCATCCATGAGAAACTTCATTGTAGTTGGTAAAGGGGATTCCAAACCATGTTCTTCAAAAATAGCTAGGGGTATGAGATTTATGATTGTCCCTAAAATCACAAAGAGCTTTACAGAACTTTGAGGCTATTATTGTGCATGGAATGGTGAATGCCCTTAGGTCGTCCTTCTTAGTTACCAGATTTTATGTTAGCATTGCATGTATTTGTGATAAACTTCAATTGTCTCACTTTTAAGAGTCCTCTTCTTTTCACCACTTCCTTCATGAACTTGGCATATCCAGGCATTTCAATTAATACTTCCACCAGGAGAACATTAACTTTTGAAATTTAACATCCTTCTCTTTTTTCTTCAACCATTAGGGGAATGGAGGATTCACTTTGACATGAGGTGCCTTCGGCGTCACAGTTGAACTTGTGTTTTGGGGATATTGTTCTTGGATTTTGCTGTATTGTCCCCACATTTTTTATGCTTATCATTCTTGGGATAGCCATGATCATCATCATCTACAGCTTGAGCTTCCTGCTCATCATCCTCAACAATAGTCATATCTTCTCTTTCTTCTCCATGTTTCAAACCTTCATCAACAACCAGTGATGGTTTAGTACCTTCGACCAACTTTTCACTTCAAGTAACAATTGCCAAGCACTGCTGACCATTCCCTTTTGGATTGGCCACTATGTCACTAGTAGAGCTCTCTTAGGATGTTGATTCAAATTAGCTGAGATATTTCCTAATTGAGTCTCCACTTGTTTAATAGATGCAAAATGATATATCACAGTTTGACTCAACTGGGAAAAATCATATTTCATTTCTTTCAATACCTTATCCGAAGCCTCCACCTTGTTCAAAATTCATGAAAGTATATCCTCTGTTCGCGAATTCTCTTGATTTACCACTAGGTCAGCAGTATTTATGCTATCATGTGATGGAATGTACCTATCTCCCTCATTATTATGCCATCCCCCAACATGAGATTGATCAGTCCATGCTCGATCTTGCCATCCAGAGTTGTTCCAATCTTAATTCCCGGGTGGCCTTTGAAATGCTGGTCGAGAACCCACTATTTGGTTACCCATGTAATGACATTCTTCGTTGTAACCACCTTCAAATGGTGCACCCCTCAAATATCACCTCTGCAGTACCTCCTAAAATGTTCACACTCTTGTGATTTCCTCCCATGACATGCTCAGCAGGAGATCAAGCTAACCTCTTAGCCATGTTCTCATCCCTTTCTTAGTTTTTGGCAAGCTTCTCATTGGTAGGGCCTTTGTGGCTTGAAGGGACTATATCATCTCTTTTGTAACATTCTCTATTAATTTTGGTCATGCCATCCAAGAGTTTGCAAGCTTTGACGAATGATTATGTCATTAAAACCTCCTTTTACTAGTTGATCAGCCACTGTTTTATCTGCAACATAAAGATTCACATAAAAGCATTGTAAAAGCATGTGGTGCGAAATTCCATGGTTAGGACACTAAAGTAAGAGTTTCAAAATCGAAGCCATGTTTCATACAGTGGCTCACCCTCTAGCTGCTTAAAGTTCTTGATACTCTTTCTCAGTTTAATCATCTTTGAGGGAAGGAAAAATGTCTCTAGGAACACAGTTTGTTGCTCCTCCCATGAAGTAATAGAATCATGAGGCAACTCCGCCAGCCACCTCATCCCTCTCATGAAACAACCTTAGTCAAATAGCATCTTGGCTCACTCCACTGAAGTTGAATGAGAAGCATACATCAACAAAGTTCCTCAAGTGTTATTCAAGATCTTTGTGGCCAATGTCACGATCCAAACCTAAGGCCTAGACGTGACATGGCGAATGGGAAACCCAAAGGGACCCCAAACAAGCCTCTTAACATATTATTACACATCCTTGGTCATAGAAGCAATTGTACAAAATCAAGAAATAGTAAAAAGGGGGAAATAGAAACATAGAAAGTCAAAGTATAGTATTAATACATCATAATGTTCCAAAAACACCTCTAATACATTGATAGGAGTGAGGGCCAATACAATTTCCAGGCTCACTCTCATAGTTATAAGTTTCTAACATTATACGAGTCAATATATAGCATAGGTTCAAAAAACACGTCCTTAGAGTTGAGGACTCACCAACTTCCTTTGAAAGATAGTACAAACCCTCATGGAGGAGGAAGATGATCAAGTGGATCTTCGGTTCCTATATGGTAATATCATGTAGGTATAAAGTATGCGTTAGTACATTAGCATGTACTAAGTATGTAGGATGCAATGCAATAAGAGATAGGTGGTCACCCCTATCCCAAGTGATTGAGGAATCAACCACTTCCCCAATTAGTTGACAACATGACTACCCCCATCCCGTATGATTGAGGAATTAACCCTCTAATTGGTTGACGGCATGACCACCCTCTTCCCAAGTGATCGAGGAATCAACCCCTCAATTGGTTGACAACCTGAACACCGCCATCCCAAGTGATTAAGGAATCAACCCCTTAATTATTTAATGGGTGTACCACCCCCCATCAAGATGGTTGATGCAATTTACCCCTACTCTACTAGATATGGTCAACTCACAACACTATAGATACTTTCTATGAAATCAACACGTATATACCTTCCTTTCATCATTATGAAGTCATTCAAGTCATAGGCCATTCAATAGACCATCAATAGCTCAAGAATCCAAAATCGGACATTTTAACAAACACTTGGCGGGTGTGTTACGCTTGTATAAAACCATGCAATTCAAGAGTAAAATCATGTGAGAAATTCTAAGGTAAATCAACCCAACACTATCTGGTAAAAACCTCATGTGAAATACGTTGAAAATCCCCATTGAATATCAAGAGTGATAATATTCTATAGCTTAAAACATGCACAATTATAATAGGCAAGTCATCTCATGGTATAGACTTAAAATGAGTAAACATGTGTTTTCAATCATAGTTTCATGAAACCCCAATATAGTATATGATCATAATCACTAATGAATAATACTCATAAGCAACATAACTTGGGAACATGTAATTTTCATAAAAATGGAAGATTGGGCACCATGAGTGATAGGCCAATGGTTCAAAGCTACATACCTTAGACTTTGAGTTTTCTTGAAATTGAGTTGTGAAAGACTTGAAGTTTGGAAGTAGGACTTGGATTCCAAAACTTGCTCTTGAGTTTCCTTGAATTTATTGGGGTTTTGATAGATGCTTTTGAGAGAATTTGAGAACATGTTTAAAATAAGAGTGATGACTTTTTTTTTTACAGGGAACAGATCTATGCCAAAGGGTCCCCACTCCTTTGGACGTCCGGGGTTGAGCCGAACACCCCGAAGCCTTATTATTGAATCGAAAATAGAGTTGTACAAGCAAGAGGGCATAAACCTTACCTACAATCTATGATGGTTCTTAAGCAATTTGTTTTACTAAACCAAATCACTCATCCCCGTTACTAGTAAATCCCAAACAAAAAATCCTATGAGAGGACTCCTCTCAATACAAAATAATTCTAGGAATTCATTAATTAGGGAGACTCTCCCTTTACATTGAAAAATATTAAAATAAGAGATCTATAATTGTTGGGAAAAAGAATCCGCCTATTTGCATTATCACTTTGATCATGGTGGTACTTTGATCCTTTTCAGCTTGCGTCTTCTAAAGTTGATCATACCCATCTTATCCATAAGTACGATCCTTTTACCGACAAGGGTAGGTGTTGCTATACATAGAAATGTTGAGGTTCTTCCAATGAATGAATCCATTTGGCCAACAAGTCTGCTAAAGTATTTGCTTCCCTATACACATAGTGAATGTGGAAAATATTTAGTTACGAACTGAGGTGTTTTAGCCCTTGCATATAATGAAACAATTGCCAAGGGACTTGTATATTATGTTTGGTCCATGTGATAATAAGTTGTGAGTCCACTTTTAATACTATATGCTTGTATCCAAATTGCAAACACCACCTAATGCTATAGATGGCTACTTGAAGTTCAGTTTTGTTGTTCGAACCAATCCCCATAAGAATTGAGTATGAAAATATCATATCACCTTGTTGATTCCTAAGTATGCCACCTCCACCTATCCAACCTAGATTTGAGAGAGCATTCCTATCTGTATTTAACTTCAAAAGTTGCAAAATCTGGTGGTTGCCAGCTGAATGGAATTATTCTTATTTCATATCTACATCTTTCCACCATCACGACCAAACCATTCCAGGTTTTAGTCTAAGAAAGATGAGGATAACTAGATATGAGCATGTGAGTTATGTCCTTAAACACAAGGTCTTTAGCTCTTGTACTGCTTCTCTTGTTCCCATATTTTGCTGAACACCTATTCTTCCACAAGTTCCAACAAATAAAAATAGGGAGCAGCTGGTTAAACAGTTTATGAACTGAGTTATTGATCTTCAATTGCCACCAGTTAATTAATAAATTCCTCAATGGCACATGATCATATATAACACCTATGAAACTAGAGAAATGTTGCCAAAATAGCTTTGAAGAGGTGAATCTTAGTGTCCAAAATCATAGGAACTAGTAAAGGTGTATAGCTTCCATATAGCTTTGACAAGGAGATTTGCATTAAAGTGAATCTTAGTGTCCAAAATCATAGGAAATATTAAAGGTGGAGCATGATGTCTCAATGTAGCTTCATTTGATTGACCAGCAGATAAGAAATGAGATACTCTAATATGTTGAGCCTATAGCTTCCCTCACAGTATGCAGCAATCGCTCCTATACCCAATCAATCATCCCACAAAGAGAGTAATGACTTTTATCCCTTGGAATATGATTTAGGTCTTTGGGGTAGGTTAAGATAACATGGGAAGTCTAAAAATGTCATTGGAATAAATTAAATTCACAAAAATGTCATTAGTGAACGAATGGAAAAATTGTCAAAGTGATGCCCCAATGAAGGATTCACGGGTCATGTGGAACTCCACGAATCATGTGGAGTGCCCGTAAGATAAGATTAGGTCAAAAATTGGAAGTTGGAAAACTTAGAAAAATTAACGTCATAGTCACTTTGATGGGTGCCATAACGGGCCATGTGGTGCTGCACGGTCCATGTTGTGTTCCATCGAACAATACTTGGTGAGAAAAATATTGCCAGGCCACACTGTGCCTAGGAGCATGACTCGTTAGACCTTCCACGACCCATGAAGATGGTCGTGGCACAATACATAGCCAAGAAAACTCCTCCCACAGCTATTCTTCCTCACTTTCACACACTCCACGACCAACCACACGGCCAGTGGCAGGCCCTACTGCCCATCCCTCTAGCCGTGCACATGCCTTAAACCCAAAAATAGTCTTTTCTAGCTTAAAGCAGCCTAGACGGCCGGTCCAAGGCCCCATTACCCATCAAGTTGCCCATGTGGCTTCACTGCACTGGAGGGTCACACGAAAACAGTCATAACTCCTTCATCCGACCTTGGAATGAGGTGAAGCCAAATGCATTGGAAAGCAATCTGAAAAGGATTTCATTTGACATGTCGTGGGTCATCCTGTCCAGGTTTGCTAAATTTATGATCATTTAAAGTTGAACCTTGTAATAACCAATACCCAAAACTCAATTTGTAGGGAAGTCTTGAACTCGTCTAAGTAATAAAAGTCTCCTATGAACTTAATATTGTCCAACCTAACCAAATGAGGCTTGAAATATGGATACAAAAGAGAATGGAGTTACGGGGTGTCACGTCTTATCCCTCCAAATAATCCTTCCAGTTAGAGGAGTTGTAACGTGATGTTGTAACGACCCCAAAAAGTGCCCGAAAATGTACCTCGGAAGTTCCCAGAATCGTAATTTCAATATATCCCAAAATTCGTGTGTGATATCGAAACATCAGACTTTATATTCTTGCTCAAAGAGACAAATTGAATGGGGAACGGGTATAACCGCGGTTGTAGAGCAACTGTATCAAAATTTAAAATTATCAAAAATGCAATTTCCAATGTTGTTTCCGTGTCGCTTCAATGATTTGCATGGGTAAATTTATTTGTGTAGATTTTATACTTTGGTCCTACACTCTTAAGTCTTGGACCTAAGTGTTCCCAAACATGGATGTACCTATACTTAGTCATTTTTCATCCTCATATCATTCTAAACATTTCCCAGTACTCATTCGAACACTTAGCCAAATATTTTACTCCTAAACTCAAGTCTCAAAACCATTTTCATATTCTTAAGGATTACACTTAAGCTTCAAGTCTCCACGTCCAATCTTCATCAAGTTCATCTCTAAAGCTTAGTTATGTGGATTTCTTTCATGGGTTCCTTTCATCCATGATACCCAAGATTCCTTTCACTTAAATTTGCATGATTTAAAGATGTTTTAGTCATGGGTATTATTTATTATGAAAATCACTACACATTATATTGAGATTTATGAAATTGTGACTGTTTTGCTATGTTTTGAGCTATGAAATCAAGCTCTATTGTATGATTTGATAAACTGTTTTGACATATATTGCTTGAGGGTGTTGTCGAGTATCTATAAATGATTTTACATTGGATTTTCTAGCATGATAATACTCTTGAATTGCATGGTTTTACACTACTATTACACACCTCTAAGTGTTTGATAAAATGTCTGATTATGATTTCCTGAGGAATTGATGGTCCAATGCATGTATTATGAGTTGAATCACTTTATGATGATGAAATAATAATGAAATAAATGCATGTATATGAGGACTATGTGGTGATAAAGTGAATATATGCATAATCTCTATATAATATTGGAATGTGACCATGCCCTACTCGACGGTTGCATGCCAGGTAACCTTTTCAAGGGGTTCATACCTTGATAACCTATCGGGGGGTTTATACTCCGGTACCATGGGTGGTAGGGTGCGACTATCCAGCAACCTTGTCGTGAATTTGTAGCCATCAACCTATTAGGGGGTTTGTACTCCGACACCATGGGTAGTAGGGTGTAATGATCCACCAACCTATTGATAGGGTTTGTACCCCAATCACCAAGGGTGGTAGGGTGTGATGATCCACCAATATTTTAATGGTCTCTTCTTACATATATATTATGTTCTATATAAGCATGTTTTACTTCAAGTATCAGTCATATTGTTTAGTATATTATTGATTGCCTATGGTTATGCATTTTGCCTATGTTTGCTGTCTCTTTTTGCATTGCATCTTATATATTTAGTATATTCAAATGTACTAACACATACTCTATGCCTACAAGATGTAACAATGTAAGAAATGGAGCACTGCTTGATCATCATCCTCCCCTACGTGGCTAGTTTGATTGTCCTACAAGCTTTTTGGTGAGTCCTCTACTTCGGAGACGTTGCTTATAAACTCTTTCTATGTATTAAGACTACCTTTCTTTTAGTTATGTTTTGACTATGAGGGTGATACCGGTTGCTTATCTTGGCCTCCACTCTTATCTATGTAGTAGAGGTATTGTTGGACATAATATGTATCTATGTTATGAGTCTTGACTCTCTTGTTTCTTGATGTTATGATATGAAGGTTTATCCTTAGTCCCAATTCCCTTATATATGCTTATATATCATTGTCATTTTAATTGCTTTCGTGACCAAGGATGTGTAATGATATGTTGTGAGGCTTATTTGGGGTCCCTTCAGGTTTCCTATTCGCCGATCATATCTAGGCCCTAGGCTTTTGTCGTGGAAAATATGGTATAGAGCACTAGCTCGTTAGATCTTCAGAATCCAACACACCACATTGATTAAAGACCTATTCATGCTTATGTTGTTCACCATAACTATTAGTAGGAGGCTATGAGACGTTTTAGGAATTGTCTCCCTTCTTCATGTTCTAAGTCTTGCTATAGAGTTGAAGCAAACTTTCCTCCCCTAAAGCTTGTTCTTCCCTATACTAGATCATGCCTAACATGAGAGTGAGATGAGTTGGCACACCCCAGGAGCAAACCGGCCAATGTAAAGCTTAGAGATGCTCTCACCTTGCATGCACAAGTGGTGGCTAATCAAGCCAATCAAGGGGCCCAAGCCCCTTATGCTTCTAACTGACCTCTCGGGTGAGAGACTTCATAAGAATGAATCCCCCGGAATTCCATGGGTCAAAGGTGAGTGAGGTCCCTCAAGAATTCATTGATGAAGTTATAAAATTTTTTCTATAATGGGTGTGAGCCAGAAGGATAAGGCAGAGTTGGTGGCTTATCAACTCTAATGGGTAGGTCAAATATGGTACAACCAATAGAAGGAAGAGAAGGGAGTCAACTATATGGTTCTTTAGGAGGAATTCAAAACCTTTCTTAATTGGTTATTTCCCCTTGAACTTAGAGAAGCTAAGTTGGTGGAATTTTTGAATTTGAGAAAAGGGTGCATGACTGTGAGGGGGTATTCCCTCAAGGTAAACCATCTTTCAAAATATGCTCCACATTTGGTTGTCGACTCAAGATCTAGGTTGAACAAATTTATGATGGGTGTGTCTGACTTAGTTAGTGAGGAGTGCCAGTCCACCATATGGATTAGTGACATGGACTTATCACATTTCATTACCTATGCCAAGCAAATTGAAGGGGAGAAATTAAGGAAGAGGAGGGGTCATGAGGCTAAGAGGGCCCATTTCTAGGGTAAGTTCCAAAAGGGTGGCCAGATCCAACAAGGCCAAGGGTCCTCTCATGCTTCTAATAGGGGATTTGCTAATAACTTCCCAATGACCCAAGGTATTGCTGTTGTGGTTCCTAATGAAGTGTGTCCTAGGTGTGGTAAGGATCATAAGGGCCCATGCTTAAGAGATACTAATGCATACTTTGGTTGTGGGGAGGTGGGTCTCAAAAAGATGGATTTACCTTGAAATTCGAACAAGGGCAAAGAGGTTAATCCACAAGGAGCTAATGCAGTTTCTTTGTGGAGAGGTGGCCGACAAGATGGTGCCCCAAGGCACAATCGATTTTATGCTTTACAGGGAAGGCAAGGGGTGGATGAGGTCGCTGATATCGTTACCAGTATGTTGAAAATCTTTGACTTTGATGTGTATGCATTGATTGATTCGAGTGACACTCTTTCTTTTGTTACCCCTTCTGTTGCCAATAAGTTCTATTTTGACCCCGAGTTGTTGCATGACTCATATGAGGTGTCTACTCATATTGGTGTATCTATTATTGCTAGAAAATTTCATAGAATTTGTCCTATTTGTATCTTGCATAAAATATTGCCTTGTGATCTTGTTGAGTTACAAATGGTTGATTTGATAATATTCTTGGGATGGATTGGTTGCATGCATAATATACTTCTATTGATTGTAGAACTCATAGAGTCAAATTCCAATTTCCAAATGAATCTGGCCTTGAGTGGGAGAATCAAGATGTGGTGGTCAAGAATAGATTTATCTCTTGCATTAAAGCTCGTAAGTTGATCTCTAAGTGGTTTCTTTACTATCTTGTGAGGGTTAGGGATGTAGAGTCTAAAGCCCTTCCCATAGAGTTGGTTCCGATTGTAAATGCATTTCTTGATGTCTTCCCAAATTACATTCCCGATGTTCCTCCCGAAAGGGAAATAAACTTTATCATAGACCTCCTCCCCGATACTCGAGCCATTTCTATTCCCCCTCACCTATGGCCCTAGCGGAGTTGAAGGAGTTGAAGGAGCAATTAAGGGGCTTGTTTGAGAAGGGGTTCATTAGGCCTAGCCGATCACCTTGGGGTGCACCGCTGTTGTTTATGAAAAGAAAGGATGGATCCCTTAGGATGTATATTGCTTACCAGCAACACAATAAGGTCACACCATCAAGAAAAGATATCCTCTTCCGAGGATTGATGATTTATTTGACCAATTGTAAAGGGCTAGCCATTTCTCTAAGATTGATCTTCAATCCAGGTATCATCAAGTTAAGGTGAGGGAGTGTGATATTCCCAAGATGGCCTTCCGGACTAGATCTGGGCATTATGAGTTTTTTGTGATATATTTTGGATTGACTAATGCTCCGACCATCTTCATAGACCCTATGAATAGGGTCTTTAAATGCTACCTTAATTTCTTTGTTGTGGTATTGATTGATGATATTTTGATCTATTCTCGTGGTGAGGAGAAGCACAGGGCTCATTTGAGGGTTGTGTTGTAAAGATTAAGGTAGGAGAATTGTATGCTAAATATGAAAAATGTGAATTTTTGTTGAGGGAGGTTTCCTTCCTAGGACATATGGTATTGTGGGATGGTATTAAGGTGGATCCTAAGAAGACCGGTATGATTAGAAATTGGCCTAGTCCATTGACCTTGTCGGACATTAGGAGCTTCCTGGGCTTAGCGGGCTATTAATGGAGATTTGTCAATGGGTTGTCTTCTATTGCTTCCCCTATGATAAAATTGACCCAAAAGAAGGCTAAGTTTGTGTGGACCGATGAATGTGAGAGGAGCTTCCAAACCTTGAAAGTTAAGCTTGTTTCCGCTCCTATATTGTCACTACCGGATGGGCTTAAGGGATTTGTGGTATATTGTGATGCTTCTAGAGTTGGTTTGGGTTGTGTGCTAATGAAAAATGGTAAGGTGATAGCCTATACTTCTAGGCAACTCAAAGTGCATGAAAAGAACTAGCCTACTCAAGATATTGATTTGGCTGTCGTAGTATTTACTTTGAAAATTTGATGACATTATTTGTATGGGGTGTATATTGATGTTTTCACCAATCATATGAGCCTCCAATATGTCTTCACTAAAAAAAATCTCAACTTGAGGCAAAGGAGATGGCTAGAACTTCTTAAAGATTATGATATGAGTGTGCGTTATCATCGGGGTAAGGTAAATGTGGTGGTGGATGCTTTGAGTAAGGTGTCCATGGGTAGCCTAGCTCATTTCATGGTGGTGAGAAAGGGGTGACCAGGGAAGTGCATCAGTTAGCTAGATTGGAGGTTAGATTGGAGGAGGTTGGTAGTGGTGATGTTGTTGTTGTGGATAGTTCTAGGTATTCATTGGTTCATGAGGTGATAGCAAAAATAGATCTTGATCCCTCCATGTTAGAATTGAAGGCCTTGGTGAAAGAGGGCAAGATGGAGGGTTTCTCCCAAGGGGATGATGGTTCCCTTAGGTATAAGGGTAGGTTGTGTGTACCGTGTGCTGATAGCTTGATAGAAAATATCCTTGACGAGGCCCATAACTCTTCTTATTCTATCGACCCCAGTTCCACCAAAATGTATAGAGACTTGAGAGAGGTGTATTGGTTGGGAGGCATGAAAAGGTACATTGCAAATATTCATTTCCAGTTGTCATAGTTGTCAACAAGTCAAAGCCAAGCATCAAAGGCAGGGTAGCCTAACATAAGACATAGATATTCCTACTTGGAAGTGGGGGGTGATTAAATGGATTTTGTGGTTGGGTTGCCCAAGATTAGAAAAGGTTTTGATTCCATTTGGGTTGTGGTTGATAGGATGACAAAATCAGCTCATTTCTTACCAGTTAAGACCACATTAGGGGCTGCAGATTATGCAAGGTCATGCATCCATGACTTTTTGAGGTTGCATAGGATTCCTTTGTCCATCATATCATATTGTGGTGCTCAATTAATCTACATTTCTGGAGGTCCTTCCAAATGGGTCTTGGTACTAGAGTTAAGCTTTCTACGGCCTTCCAACCTCAAACAAATGGCCAAACTGAAAGGACCATCCAAACCCTTGATGATATGCTTAGATCTTTTATGTTGAAACTTAAAGGCAGTTGGGATGATCATCTTCCATTGATTGAGTTTGCCTACAACATTAGCTATCATTCTAGCATCCATAGGGCTCCTTTTGAGGCTCTCCATGGTAGATGATGTAGATCACCGGTGGGGTGGTTTGAGGTTGGTGAAGTGACCTTGTTAGGACCATATCTTGTTATGGAGTCTCCTGAGAAGGTTATGATTAGATAAAAGTTGATGATGGCCTAAAGTTGCCAAAAGTTCTATGTATGCGAGGAAAAGCGATCTTGAATTCCAAGTTGGTGATTGGGTTTATTTGAAGGTGTCACCTATGAAGGGTGTGGTCCATTTTGTAAGAAGGGCAAGGTTTCCCCAAGATATGTTGGTCCTTATAGGGTGGTGAAAAAAGTTTGCAAGGTAGCTTATGAGTTAGAATTTCCTAGAGAAATGTATTTTGTTCATCGGTGTTTCATGTGTCTGTTGAGGAAATGTGTGAGTGATCTAAATGCTATTGTGCCTCTTGATGTAGTAGGTATGGTTGAAGACAATTTGGCATATGAAGAGGTTCCAGTTTAGATTTTTGATAGTCAAGTGAAGAGGTTGATAAACAAAGAGGTGGCTTTCGTTAAGGTCCTTTGGAGAAATCAACAAGTGGGAAATGCTACTTGGGAGGCCGAAGCGGATATGTAAAAGCAATACCCTTATCCTTTACACTCCACTCAAGCATAAGGTATTGATCTAAGTCCTTTATATGATCTCAAGTCCTAAGTTCAACCCTCATGTCATTCCATATGTTCATGTTTAAAATGACAAGTTCATGATGATTTTACACTTATGATGAGATTTTTGAAATGATGCTTAAGTGCATTGTCTCATCTCTTTGTGGCTGAAATTGTCATGTTTGGGTCTCTCATATATGTCTCTTTGACATTCAGGGATGAATATTCCCAAGGGTAAGATATTGAAATGACCCCAAAAAGTGCCCAAAAATGTGCCTCAAAAGTGCCCAGAATCGTAATTTTCATGTATCTCAAAATCTATGCATTATATCAAAAATCCGACTTCATATTCTCGCTGAGGGCGTCTTATTGAGTTGGGGATGGGTCTAACCCCTATTTTAATGCAACCGTATCAAAATTCAAAATTCCCAAAGATGCAATTTCCAATGTTGTTTCCGCACCGCTTTCGTAACACGCACTGGTATATTTTTTTTGTTCAGATTTTTGTCTTCAGTTCAAGACTCTTAATTCTTGGGCCGAAGTGTTCTCAAATGTGAAAATGCCTATATTTAGCCATTTTTCACCCTCATATCATTCTAAACATTTGCCAATACTCATTAAAACATTTAGCCAAATATTTACTCCTAAACTCAAGTCTCAAAACCATTTCAGGATTCTTAAGGATTACATTTAAGCTTCAAGTCTCCATCTCCAATCTTCATCAAGTTCATCTCCAAAACTTAAGTATGTGGGTTTCCTTCATGGGTTCCTTTCACCCATGATATCCAAGCTTCCTTTCACTTAAATTTGCATGATTTAAAGATGATTGACTCATGGGTATTATTTATTGTGAAAATCGATGTACACTATGTTGGGGTTTATGAAATTGTGACTATTTTGCTATGCGTTGAGTTATGAAACCAAGCTCTATTGTAAGATTTGATGAAGGGCTTTGATGTATATTGCTTGGGGGTGTTTCCAAATATCAATTGCTGGTTTTACATAGGATTTTCTAGCTTGATAATACTCTTGAATTGCATGGTGTTACACAAGCACTACACACTCTCTAAGTGTTTGATAAAATGTCCGATTATGGTTTCTTGAGGAATTGAAGGTCCAATGCATGTCTTCTGAGTTAATTTAACTATATGGTGATCAAATTATGATGAAATGAATGTATGTATATGAGGACTATATGATGATAAAGTGAATGTATGTAGATGGTAATCTCTATATAGTGTTGGAATGTTATCATGCCCTGCTCGGGGGTTGCACGCCGGGTAACCTTGTCAAGGGGTTCGTACCTTGATAACCTATTGGGGGGTTTGTACTCCAACACCATGGGTGGTAGGGTGCGACTATCCATCAACCTTGTTGGGGGGTTTGTACCCATCAACCTGTCAGGGGATTTGTACTCTGGCACCACGGGTTGTAGGGTGCAACGATCCACCAACCTATTGATGGGGTTTGTAACTCAATCACAAAGGGTGGTAAGCTGTGACGATCCGCCAATAGTTTAATGGTCTCTTCTTACACATATGTTATGTTCTATATAAATAGGTTTTACTTCAAGTATCATTCATACATGTCATATTGTTAGTATGCTATTCATTGCTTATGATTATGCATTTTTCCTATGTTGCCTATCTCTTGTTGCATTCCATCCTACATACATAGTACATTCAATTGTACTAGCGCATACTCTATGCCTACATGATGTTATCATATAGGAACCGGGGCACCGCTTGATCATCCTTCTCCCCCGCATGGCTAGTGCAATTGTCCTACAAGCTTGTTGGTGAGTCCGCCACTTCGAGGACGCTGCTTGTGAACTCTTGCTATGTATTAAGACTACCTTTCTTTTTGTTATGTATTGACTATGAGGGTGAGCTCGATTGCTTGTCTTGGCTCCCTCTCTTTTCTGTGTAGTAGAGGTGTTGTCGGACATAATATGTATCTATGTTATGAGTCTTGACTCTCTTGTTTCTTGATGTTATAATATGAAGATTTATTCGTAGTCCCAATTCCCTTATTTTATGCTTATTTCTCATTGTCATTTTAATTGCTTCCGTGACCAAGTATGTGTAGTAATATGCTATGAGGGTTGTTTGGGGTTCCTTCGGGTTCCCATTCACCAGTCATGTCTAGACCCTAGGCTTGGGTCGTGACCGGTGCATTTCACATAGAAGTTAACTTCTCCATCCAATAGGGGTAATCAGATAGCACCAATGCTTCCAACCTAATCCCAACTAACATCTTGCATCCAGTTCATGTCCCCGAGATGCTTGCCATGAATGCTTCCTTTATCCTACATTGTTACAACTAGTGTTCAACAACAAAAACAACAAGAAAATAGTAGAAAGAATTATAACTACAAGAACAAAGCTTAACAAACACTTTCTATATGAACATGTTCCCTGGCAACATCGCCATTGATGTCGCTAAACCTGACTACGCAAAGGCAGAAGGGGTGGTCCTCATCAGCATAATAATATAGCTTTAGAGGTTGGGGAGAATCCCACAAGGAATCATTGTTCAAGGAGGAAGTGACTCATTAGACCAAGTAATTGTAGGATTTAGGGGTTGCAATAATTAAAAATGAATTCAGCTAACAAGTTCTAATTAATGAATTAAACCACTATAAAGGAAAGATGTTGGGGATGTGCAAATATGGGCAATGATCTAAAAAAAGTGTTTAGATGATTAACTAGATTAGTTGATATTGTGTGAATAGGCTAACTTGCTTGTAACGAAATTACCTATGATATATAGGTGTTTTGCATGAATCAGCTAAGATATCACACACGAACGACCTCGGATACACTTCGCCTAAGAATTTGAGTAACACTCCTACTTCCTTGGCTATTGAATCCATTGATGTGGATATCAACTGAAACCCCATAAGTCAAGCAAAACACCAAAAATTGCTTATATCATCTATGTAAAAAGTGTGAAAGTTTGTGCATCAAAATACAATTTTGGTGGTTAAGGTCGACCACCCCCGAGCACTACGACGATGGCCCAAATGTGCACTTGAGCACTTTTCTGTGTATCTTTATCAGGCTTCTTCCACTGTAACATTAGCCAATGAATGTTTCCTCCACCTTTGTGATTTGGTGATGCACTGAAATATCCCTCATATCGCCCTTATGTCAGTACTTTGGGGCTTTTGGTGCTACAACTTTAGGCGATCACATGCGCACTTTGGTGTATCACGAAGTATACTTTGTGACATCAATCCTAAACACACTCTGTACTTGACCTGGAACCTTGGTTGCTGCACAGTTAGGCGACCTCCATGAGTATTCAGTGGATCACAGAGGATTTCAGCAATACCTCTTTTCATCGCCTTTTAGCACTTTTGCTTATTTTCTAGGATTCCACCAAGTCATTCCCTTTTGCACATTGTTAACTCCATTTCCTATGTTAGTAATTTGAATTATTAGCACAGTAAGGGAAATATTTTTTTTGTATTTAACCCCAAAATAAGTCCAAACTATGGACTGATCATTGTTTTAGTAGATATAGTTGACCTAGCATTTATGAGATTATGGCCATGATATCCAATTAACATTATATATCTTGCTATCACAGCTTATATGTATGTTGTTGCATAAGTATGCACGTATTTGTACTCCATTGTTGCATTAGTATGTATATATCCTATATGGAAAAGTTACATTGGTATGCATATATCTTATACTCCATTCTTGCATTGGTATGCACGTATCCTATATTGTCTAGTTGTATTGGTCCACACATATCCTATATTGACTAGTTGTAGTGGTATGCATGTATCTTATATTCCATTCTTGCATTGGTATGGACATAACTTTGTACTTATGTTATGGAATTGACATGCAGATTTCATAGTTGTACTATGGCATTGGCATCCACATATTTTATAATATATCTAATCTTCTTGAGGCTCGCGATGCCTCGAGACACTTCCTCCTGAGGCCTGCGACGTTTTGAGGTATTTTAGTACATGGCCTAGTTATCCCTCTAGCTCTATCTTGTCGCTCAGATCGACAGTACCCTAGCCCTACGATAGTTGTGATTATACATACATGGCCCGAGACACCCTTGGGATCTATCTTGTAGATTCATCTCGATAAATGTATACATTATCCCCAAGATGGTCTATGCATTTATGCATAGCATGGTATTTCATTAATGATTTGGTTCATCATCAATACTAGTTATAATTCGTGATCATATTATATTGTGTATTAACTCTTTTAATGCATGTGATAGTGTTCTTCGTTATTACATACTTGATCGATTCCTCTTACCTAGTTGGTTGAACCAACTAGGTACACTTCAGTGTACTCACCCCTACTCTTTTTCCTTCTTGTAGATCGAGCGCAATGACCCATATAGGGTAGCTTATTCACTCTTATTTGCCTTTTCTATTGAAACGACCCCAAAAAGTGCCTGAAAATGTGCCTGAAATCATAATTTTTATATATCTCAAAATTCGTGCGTGATTTCGAAAATCCAACTTCATATTCCTGACCAGGGGGAAAATTGAGTAGGAAAAACGTCTAAATCCGATTTTAGAGCGACCGTATCAAAAAATAAATTTTCAAAGTTACAAATTCCACTTAGTATTGTGCGCTCCTAGCGTGACGTGGTTAGGGCGCACGTCAGTGTTATGTTTGCCCAGGTATTTTATCTCAGTACAAGGCTTTTCGGTGGTGGGCCTGAGTCTTCCAATAAGTGAAAGTTCCTATACTTAGCCATATTTCAACAACATACATCCAAGATATTCCCCAATACTATCTCTAACACTTGGACAAATATTTTACTCAAACTTAAGTGCCAAATCTCCATTCGGATCTTAAGGAATTCATCAAGCTTCAAGTTCTCAATCCAATCTTCATCAAGGAATTCTCCAAAGCTAAAGGTATGTGGGTTTCAATAATTGGGTCCTTTCACCCATGGTGCCTAAGCTCTCCTTTTACATAAATTGCATTTTCTAAGTTGATTTACTTATGAGTCTTACTTACTATAAATTTGACTATGAACTACGTTGGGTATCATAAAAGTGTGATTGTTTAAGCATGTTTTTAGGTATGAATCTTTGACCTATCTTGAGATTCGATGAAGGATTTTGATGTATATTATATGAGGGTACTGCCAAGTACTGGTGGATGGTTTTTACATTGAATTCACTTGCATGATTTCACTCTAGAATTACATGATTTTATACCAGTATTGAACATTCGACAAGTGTTTGATAAAATATCCGGTTAATGCTTCTTGAGTTGGTGAAGGCCTAATGCTTGGTATATGAGTTAAGTGACTTTACGGTGATAAAAGAAATGTGTATATGTGTTAATTTCTTGAATGGTATCTAAAATGTTCGAAGTTGATCAATTGCCTCGTTCAGAGGATAGTAGTCTCAAACTACCATGTTGGGGGTTATATATCTCAATCACCTGGATTGGGGGTGGCAGGCCTGTGCAACCATGTTGGAGGATTTATACCTCAATCCCCTTGCTCGGGGGGTTGTAGGCATGTGCTACCATATTGGGGGGGTATATGCCTCAATCGTCTTGCTAAGAAGGTGGTATCCCTTAGTTACAAATGATGGTCTCTGTCCTACACATGTAAAATATTCTAGGTAAGCATGTTTTACTACAAGTATCATTCATGCATGCTATATTACTACATGCTCATTTATTGCCTAAATATGCATTTCGATTATGTCGCCTATCTCTTGTTTCCATTGCATCGTGCATACTTAGTACATTAAAACATTTTAACGCACACTTTATGCCTACATGATGTTATTACATTAGAACAGGAGATCCACTTGATCATCCTCCTCCTCCATGGGGATAATACGATTTCTCTCAAAGCAAGTTGGAGAGTCCTCAATTTCGTGGACAATGTCCTTGATCTTATGCTATGTATAAAGACTCTCTTTCTTTTGATGCATGCTTATGACTATGCGGGTGAGCCCAGAAAGTTGTCTTGGCCCCCGCTCAATTCTATATTTTAGAGGTGTTGTTTGGCAAGTCATGTATTGATGCTATGAGCATTGACTATTTTGATGTTTATATTATGAAAGTCTTTCCTTAGTCTCTTTTCCCTTATTTCTATTCTTTTATTGTTCTTTAATTGCTTTATTGACCAAGGATGTCTAATGATATATTAAGAAGCTTGCTTGGGGTTCCTTCGAGTTTCCCATTTGTCATGTCACGTCTAGGACCTAGGCTTGGGTGGTGATAAACGTGGTATCAAAGCATAGGTTGTTAGTGGTCTTCGGCATCTAACATACCATGTCGATTAGAGTCTTATTTAGGGTTGTGTTTTGCATCACAACTATGAGTAAGAGGCTATGAGAAGTTTTAGGAAATATTTCCCTTGTTCATGATCTATATCGTGCTATAGAATCTACGTAAGGTTTCCCCTCTAACAAATATTTTTGCCATTTTTAGATCATGCCTAACACAAGAGGAAGAAAAGCCCGCACACTCGAGGAACAACTGGCTCATGGAGAGCACTGGGATGCTCTCACCTTGCTAGCTCAATTCATGGCTAATCAAGTGAATCAAGGGGACCAAGCCCCTCATGCTCCCACTTCGGCATCTCGGGTGAGGGACTTTATGAGGATTAACCAACTAGAGTTCTATGGGTCTAAAGTTGATGAGGACCATCAAGAATTTGTTGTTGAGGTGTACAAAGTGTTAGCTATTATGGGTGTGAGATCATAAGAGACAGTAGAGTTGATAGCTTACCAACTCAAGAGGTAGGCTCAAATATGGTATACTTAATGGAAGGAGAAGAAGGGAATCAACCATATGATTCTTTGGGAGGAGGTTAAGGAGGCTTTCGTCAACTAGTTTTTCCCTCTTAAGCTTAGGGAGACCAAAATGATGGAGTTCATGAATTTGAAGCAAGGAACGATGAATGTGAGGGAGTATGCCCTCAAGTTCAACCAACTCTCTAAATATGCTCTACACTTGCTTGCCAACCTGAGGTTTAGGATGAACAAGTTCTTGATGGGTGTATCCAATTTGATGAATGAGGAGTGTCAGGTGGCTATGTTGATTAGTAACATGGACTTGTCCCGCCTAATGACTTATGCCAAACAATTGGAAGGGGAGAAGTTGAGAAAAAGAAGGGGTAATGAGGCCAAGAAGGCCCGTTTTGATGGGATGTTACAAAGTCCCAAGGGTAGACAGTTTCATTAAGGCCAAAGGTCTTCTCATGCTCCTAATGGAAGGTATACCAATGACTACCCAAGGGCCCAAGGCGTTCGCCCAAAGTCCCATTAAAGTGAACTAGCACCCAATGCCAATAAGGCCCGGGAGAACTAACCTATATCTATGCGCTTTCTATACAACGAGACATGACCACACTTTAATTTACACAGCCTACAAAAGCCTCTAGAAAAGGAAAAGTATCTGGTAAGGGTCGGGACAGGCCCCGCCTCAACTAACTATACAACACAAAAATACAAACTCTAAAAATGCAAAGCTCAGAAGCAACCTGGAGCTTGGTAACAACAGCTGGATATTCTGTACTCCTACGGGGAAGATCTACTAGCACCTATACCTGCAGCATGAAATGCAGGTCCCCCCTAAAGGACATCAGTATGAGATAATATACTGAATATGTAAGGCAGGAAATACTGTATATAAAGTAATAATTCAAATTAAACTATGCACTGGTGTAGGATAAGAGACCACCTTTAGTTATACTATGGGATCATGTACTTTATGTTCTTTTTATTA